>JAANSN010004900.1:0-13749 GCA_036850665.1 Dicranocentrus wangi | reverse complement strand
AGTTTGAATTATGGTTTCCACCGACATAAGACAGCTTGAATTCATAAAGAAGCGTCTTGCAGTTAATCAAGGACTCGTACGCGGTGTGTTGTATTTCGCACTAACTCAAGGCTTTTGATCATACTGAGAATCAGCTTCAACCTTGGTTTCAAATCTTGAGTTTAAATCACTTCTTTAAAATATACCAATTAATTTAGCAAAGAATATCATGAAGAATCGTTTTCAATATACTGGCTGGCTTCCACAAATCGGCTTGCTTTTATACCCACGTTAGCAAAGATAGGTAGCAGCGAACTGGCAGAGTGCCAACATTTTATTCCTCATTGTTCCATTGTTCACCAAATTATAACAATGCATATTTACAGAATTAATTGGAAATTACAGCTTCAGATCTCAAAATAGATAGTGACATAAATAAACTAGGCATCTCGCATGATTGACCTTCGCGGGTGTCATGTGATTGACCCCTTTGGACACCTCTCTCATCTCTAATCGTAAGTCATCCGTCAAAAGATACAATAAAAAATTGCCATTTATCATGTGACACATTTGAGACCACTCCTGCCTGATCCGATTGAGAGGTCAATGTCAACCCCGGCAGGTATTCTATTACCCCCAATAGGAATATTCATACCAAGTTTGAACAAAATCCATTCAAGAATATTATCAAAGTTATCGAGAGTGCACAGAGAGACAAACAAACTAAAAGCATAACTTCATCAAAAATATGAATGGCATGTATGGAAAGAGATGGAGGTTCGAAAATAGTTGTTGTTTCAGAAAAAAATCGGAGACTTCACAACATTCTTTTTATACAGCGGAAGTTTTTGCCTAAAAATATGTATGGGGGTGGTTTATTACACACGTCAAGATCCCAACGAATAATACCTGGTAACCCCTTTTGGTTTAAATTTCATTTCACATAAAGCTGTGTAAATAAGACAATGAGATCGCTTTACTTATGGAACCCTTTGCTAATATAGTTATAACTAGAACAGAAGACTAGAGACTAGTAAGTAAAAATTGAAATATTATAAAATTACTTAGCTAGTTACAAATTAAGAGCAAAAAATGACAGCACTCTTAATCCAATTTTGTAAGGACCGTAGCCAACTGCTAATCGCTGCTGCTGTTGCTAGGCGATCGCTTCCGTTTGGCACCTGAGCATCCTGCCAAACACTATCCCAAAACATGTATTTCAGTTTGACGTAGAACATTTAAATAGAAAAAAAAGTATTATTATAATTATTATTATTAATATTTTTTTTTTTTTAATACATCTTAAGTTCTCGTGAATGGTTTTAATACCTGCGACATAACATTGCGTTTCTATTATCTATACCATTTCCTTTCTCTGTAGTTTTTAAATTGGAGGTGATTCAAGTGACATAATATATGGAACGAAATATTGTGACTCTGGTATGACCAGTGTGTGTAAACAACGCACAAATTAATTAATGTCATGCGTATCTTAGCTTGTTAGTAATCAAGTAGTAGCTGATTGTTAGCAAGCGACTTAATTTCGACAAAAAAATAATGCAACCGCGAAACGGAGTATCCTATCATCACTTCAGTGGGGCGTTGGTGGGGGCTTCGTGACAGTCATTATTGGAGTTCTAATGTGAACTAAACAAAATTATTTGCATAAAGTGTTTTTGTCGCACCAAGTCTTTTTTTGTTTAAACCAATCGATTCCTCCTCGCGTCCACATCGATTGCACTACCAATAAGATATTATTATTATTTTTATAGTCTCATATAACGGCCCTTTTATTATTGCACCATTATAATGAATGTCTGGAGGAGAAGTATGTATGTACGTGACAATTGACAATGTCACGTTTTCCTTCCTCTCCGGTGCTCCACAACTATCTCCAAAATAGCAAGCAACTCGCTGTGAGTTTACCAAATTATTTGAAGGACTCTCCGGATTCAAAATTATTGCTTTTCTCTTCACCACGTCATGAATACAAGACAAGTAGTATTTATTGATATTTCGGTCGGTTCACCTTCCTTTCCAAAACTTGCTTGAAATTTATTTTATTGTCTATTTGTGTAAAAAAAAGTTTGTTGCGTTTAGTGACGCGACAGGAGACAAATTTACAGCAGCCGCTATTTAACGTAATGTTAACAAAAACTTGGCAAAAAATCATTAATTTCCTTTTTTTGCAATATCATGACACGTGTGTACAAATTGAAGAGAACCGCACTACCGACATCGCATGTCGCTCACGCAATTAGAATCAGAGGTCGCGAAAAAATGAATGTTTCGGAGGAAAATTAAGTGAATTTTAGCAATAATTGTTTTTGATAGAGCGTGTTTAGTTTATGGCACCTCTGAAGTTACAACCAGGACGTCATGTGAAACCTTGAAGATTTCACTTAGCAAAAATATACCGTATTATCATGTTCCATATATTCCAATTCTATTCCAAAGGCTATATATTCCAACAACAGAGCGGCCACCAAACGCAGTTCAGCCAGACGAAAATGACAAAACCATTTTTATACTTACTTTCTATCGTTCAGTATGAATTTTCTTTTCAATGGGATTTTCTTCACTTTACACCCTACTCAGTCCTCCTATAAGTGTGCACATAATTATCTATTATGGAGGTGAATGCAAGTTATTTTTTTATTGATGCTAAAATCAACATGGCAATTTATCACATATATAAGCAGCAGTTTGTAAACCGTATTAGTGCAATTACATTCCAACATAATGTACGAAGTAGGAGGGCCGCTACCGGCCGGTCGACATGCTTTTGTAAAGCCCCTGCTACCACTCATTTGTGGTCACCGCGCATTTATAATGCATGAAAGGCAGAATTATAAAGGTGGAGACTAAGACGAAACGTATGAATTTAGAGCAGAAAATATTCTGTTCCACCTTCAGCTCAACTACCTTCACCATCATCATATTTAAATATTGCGTATTAAATTGTTTTCATGCATTTCAACGACCTCGACTGACCACCCAAAATCATACGTTTTTGGACGGAGAAGGTGTGGATCTCAGTTTTCACCACAGTCGATGAAAATTACAGTGTGGAAACGGGAAAGCGCTGTTTCACACCACGGCCCACTTGCTAAATAATAATTTTGTATAAACTCTCCATTTTAAATATGCAATATCCTCTTAAAAATTTATTCATTTAAAATTTTGGGTGGTCAAAGGATCGGAACAGGTAAGGTTGAACGGAAAGAGCTGTTATTTTTTGTCCTTCAAAATCAACCGGAGGAAAGCAATGGAAAGAGAATGGGGAATAAAGGGGAGAATTATATATAAAGACCTTGAAAAGTCATTCAGGAATTGATTATTGTGTATATATCTCTTTCTTTGAATGGCTCTGGGAACCAAACTGAAAATACATTTTGTTGGGCACTATGTTAATTGCTGGGATCCAGACGACGTTTTCCCTAGTCATTCTGCGAATTCCGATTACACCCTTCGTGAGAAAAAGTGGTCATTTGGTTGGAGAGGGAGACATTATCCGAAAATTTGGTTTGGGTTATTGCTCAGTCACACTTTTAACCTTCACCCGACACATAAATAAATTGTAAAAAAAAGAAGAAAAGGGTAAAACCACCATAACCGTAAAGCTTGCAAAAGTGGCCAATGAATGAATGGTTAAAATTGCTTCCCTATTAATAGCTAAAGGTAAAACCCTTTCCCCGAAAATGACAATAATGAAGCTCACATGTTCGTCATTAACGTTTTACAGGTGTATTTATGTATTCTGGATTCGGAGACAGAGGCAGGTATGCATAATATATTAACCCTGGATAGCAATATATCTAGAAAGAACCCCCTTCCACAAAAATCCTGTAGCACAGAGAGCCACCGGGCATGGTGTTATCTCCAGTATCTCCACAGGTTGATTTAGCTTGCTTCAAAGTCCAAATTCGCAAACTTTACATACCATAATATTCTGCACACGTTCAAAACCAGTCTAAACCTGAAATTTTTGTATTAAATCATCTTACAAGTCGAAACTTTCTCGAAACAAACAATTCCGGAGGATATCCCATAAGGTTGAAGAATTAGGTGGATGACCGGTGGTGCGGTGGCTAACCCAGTTCACTCAATCCTTCATTCAATCCCCTCCATCATTATCATGATTATCATCGTAAAGTGTTATTGTATTATTTTCCGTGAGTGGCGATTTCCCCTAATTAATTAATGAAGGGTTGTCACTGCCTGTCATCGTCACGCAGAGAAACGATGATACAGGAGGGGCCACTCAGCAAAACGTCTTGATAATATTTATAAGAAGTGAGGAAGTTAAAACGGTGGTGGACACAGGGACGACGGGACACATTAAGTCTCCATCATTTTCCCATGTTAATATATAAAGCAACTAGTATTTACCTACTTCTTGGACCTGTCAACCCGTATTTAATGACCGACTTGAAATATGGGGGCTCTCTTAAAAAGCAAACATACGTACAATATTGAAGGCAAAACGCTCATCGCCTTCTAACCACATTGTCTAATATATATTCCATCGGAAATAATATCACCACGTTCCGTGCACATTACTACCTGACAGGATAATAACATCAGACATCGCAGCAGTGTGGGACCAAACCATTTTTTCGTTTAGTGAAAAAAATCGATTACACCTTTTGCTTGATTACATTATTGCAGCATATGTATTTCCAGAATGAAGTAGTTTAATTTTTGACGGAGCTAGCTGGCTCGTTGTTGGATTGTGACAAAAAAATGGAGTCTTTTAGGCTTGCTGCCTAGTCACTTGAAGAGGAGGACGCTCATCTCACCATCGATATTTAACATGACACATAAATTCTCTCTCCTAAAATGTAGGTATGCATGTCAGGCAATATGCGAGGATTTTCTAGTGGCACGCCATGGCTACATTACAAACTTTAGGGGTGTGCAAACAAAGCCATTTTGTAGGAATTGGTAAAAAGGAAAAAGAGTGCTTCCTGAGATTAAAAACTTGTTTAGATGGATAGGTATTCTTTTTTTTTTGGATTGTCGCCAATGAATCCATGTGACAGTGAAAACTCTGGAGCCAAAAACAATCGTAATTTGATCTTGTGGCCACAAACTAGTGACTGCTAGTTTGTTGTTTGCTCTTTGGCTAATGAATAGCCTTGTCAATTATCAATTATTATTAAGCCTGAACATGCAATCTGACTAAATGCGCCCACCGCAGTATTCGACGGACTCTATCTCCATTAATTATTGTGTCTGTATCTTTCAAATAACCCATTTAGCCGACAACTAATGAATGAATGAGGCTCATACTTAAAACGTGGTGCTGATGATGCGATGCAGTGGTTAGTGGATTGGTCGAACCACTTTGAGAAAATGAGCTTACTTCTTTGACAATATAAATGAGTGCTATAACTCGAATTTTCGTCGAACTTGACCTTACCTGAGGGGCGCTATGGGCCTGTAACAACAATAGGGAATTCACAACATCCATAAATATGGGTTTTATCGGTTTTTAATTTTGGGAACAAGCAGACCGAAACTTCAAGGCCATATTATACCAACTAGATATTATGTACAATTTAATACTGTCCTTCATTCATTCATTGAGTTGCCAGCGTTGTGTCTTGTTCCAACACTTGGAATATAAGTATTTGCTATTTCTATACGCACCGACGACGACCCTAGCGTGATTTCCCTGTTGGGCGACACCACTCCAATCGATACTTGCTGATAAAGAGTGTGTAGACGAACGTGAGGATATAAACACTGCTGAACATCAATTTATATTCCATTTCCTTGTTTAACCTAACATGCGATCAAATTATTCTTGCACCTACTTTCCGTGCTCCTCTCCCGACTAAAAAGACTAAACTAAGGAGGAAGGAAGGGGTGCTCTGTTGATCAAACCAGCTGGATTATATGATGATGTGCAACTATAAAAAAGAGTGCAAAAAATAACTGAATGTTCCTTATAATCATAATAGCAAAAACGTCAAGAAATCTAAAAAAAAGGAAGCTAATAAGCAAGTGTCATATCTCAAGGCTCACTCAATACCATTCATCACTTTGAATGAGCCTGTTAAAATATTTAATCTGAATTCCTATTCCTGCTCTTCTCTGTAGTACACACTCCCCCCCGTCTCCCACCTCCCAAGGAATTCAACGTGTTTTACCTGACGCACTTGCTAGTGTTACTTACTGCTCACGTGTTCCAATCTTTGTCATAAATCGACATTTTTTTTATAATGCTGCTGCTACCAGCAAGGCTGCTGGGAAAGAAGAAGAATGAGAGACAATAAAACATGTTAATGTGTATAATATGTCTATAACGACGTCTGACTGGTTTCAAGGGAGGGTTTTTACATGTAATAAAGCTAACGCTACATATATATATCAACCATCAGTCCATACGTATTTAGCAGGAACACTCGTCGGACGGACGGAATTTCGTCTGGGGACAGTCCGCGTCATTGTCAATTTACTAATCAGTTGGAATTCTCTGTTCAGGCAGGAGTCACTCCTTCATTCAGAGTAGCAGCAGCAGGAATGACTAGTTCATAATAATAGTGTCAGACAAAACCAAACTGGGAACTGGGGTTGCAGAATTAGAACCATTTAATACAAAATAGTGGAGAATAATAATACTATGTTCTTTTTATGCTATTTTGTTTGGAAGAAAGGGTTACAAATTAATTGTGGTGCATGAGATGCAGGTCGAGGTGGTGGAAGCAAACCGGTTTCCGCTTTAAAGTGTCAGTTGTAGTGTTGTTGTAGTGGTGGTGGTGGTGGTTGTGTGGATTGCTGTTGCCCTCTTCGCAATGGAGCCCATGAATCGAATGACTCTTCTGTACCTGCTCAAGTACACAACAACGTCTTGCCTTTCTAATTTAAAAAAATAAGTTAATTTCATTAGTCCGGATGGATGGCGGTTTTGGGTTGTTTGATAGAGGTGGTGATTGGTGATGAGGTGGAAACGGGAAGGGGAAGAGATATGTCTAACTAATTATTATTATTTTGACATTCTGTTTTTAAATTAAAGGAACATGGCGTCCAGTTTGGGAAGTGCGACGTCCTTAAACACGTTCGAAAGTGATTACGAAGTGGATCCAGCGGATAACACGAATATCAATGTGGTTGTGAGGTATGTTTTTGCAAAAAATCAATCGGCAGTTTATGGAGTTCAAAAATATGTTTGGAAATTGAGTGCGGGTCCAGGTATCCAGGATTTCAAAATTTCACCATTTCCTTCCCTTCTAACAATTTTTTTTATTTATCGTAGGGTGCGTCCCCTCAACTCCAAGGAGGTGAAAGTGGGGGATGAAATGGTGACTCATTTTCCAGGCAACGGGCAAATCTGGCTGGAACCTACGACACCAAAGGAGAAACCAAAAAATTTCACGTACAACGTTGTCTTTGAGCCAGAAGCAAGTCAGGAGGATGTACTCAACCATTCCGGAGTGAAAAGACTAATCGACATGGCTATCGACGGATTCTCATGTACCGTATTCTGCTACGGACAGACTGGATCCGGGAAAACGCACACGCTGACGGGACCACCGCATTTGGTAGTGTGTTGCAGAATAATCATTTTTGTCTGATTATTGCAAAAAAAAAACGTGTGAAGACGTAGTAGTGGCATGGCATGGTGTTCTTCACACCTACTTTTTTTTACTACTTACCTTCCGATAACGAAGTATGATAAACTTGCAAAAAATGGTTTTTGTTCTCATTGCATTGTTTTGTAGTTTGAGAAGAATCCAGACCCATTTTCCGCGGAGCATGGATTGGTCTTTCGCTCCTTTCTGTACCTTTTTGATCAAATCCAAAATCGTAATGACTTCCATTTCGTCCTGAAAGCATCTTTCCTTGAAATATATAACGAGAAGGTACGTGTATTAAATTCGAAATAATTTGTTACACTAATTGCACTACTCAAAAATTTCATATGCTAATAAATATTACGATACTCCTTCGAGATGCATCATTTATTACATTTATTAGTGGCTTGGCTACTGTTAGCAAACGGGTATCGCCTGCTTGACTTACTTTATAGCTAAAACGAGAGTAATATTATGTTCCCATTTTGAGCCAGTTTTTAACAATGCTCGGTCAAGGAAGGAAGGTTAGCAGCACAAAATAAAATAATTTGGAAGTGACCTAATAACTCATATAAACTCATACGCCATTTAGTATATACATTTTTTATTCCGATTCCCCTCCCATTGTTTATTTTACTATCGAATTATGAAAGTATTACTACGTACCAGAAAATGTATTCCGCAAAAAAAGTCGTCATCGAAAATTTATTGATTGAACTGAACTTAACCTAGGACATAGGATACCATCACCACCACAGCCCGCCGTCGCCGTCATCATGCATGTCTCTCTAGTAACATGTCATGAAAATGAATACAATAATAAGTTTACAACATACATGGCGTTGGCGTATATATACAAGTCTGCGTTGTATTAGTTTGTCAGTTGACATGCAGTTTCACCAGCTTATTATTATAAGTATATTATTTCATTGCCAACCCAAATCAAAACCGAAGGGTGTCAAGTGTGTCATCTATATTGCTGCTGCTGACTAACGCCACTCAAGTTGACGTAAAGATCAGCATGGAGTGTGAGTGTACAAGTAGTACACAAGTGCATTCACTCCACCAACAACAAAGCATCTTCAAGTATATAAAAAACAACCTTTTCTCGTCAAGGTTTTTTGATTGTATTGTATTCCCTTCCATCCACACCTCCTAACCCTCTCCCCCCACCCTCCCTCCATGTCTCTCTACTCCGTAATGGCAATTCCCAGTGGTAGGTAATAATGGTGACAGTGGTGTGTTAAGTAACTCCTGGATTCACACGACACTTGTCAAGGCTTTTCTCTCTCCACATGAAGGCATCCACTAAATTATGAATGAGATGGTGGGAATCAAACATGCCAACGGGTTTTTTTTTTCTCAACCCACCTCTTCCAATGTTACCTACTTCCACGTACGACGTGCATATTATTATTATGGTTGAGTTTATGTTTTGTTGTGTGCAGAAAATGCAGCTAATCTCTTGCACTGACAACACCACCAACATTTCCATGTTATATATTCCATGTGGAATAAAAGAAGAAGGAAAATGAGTCAAGAGAGAGAAAATGACACGCATAATCACGTATAGAAAGTGGCACTCTCGAAGGTGGTGGTGGTTGTGGCGGCGACGGTGGTGGTGAGTAAAACGCTAGGGTTTTTTTCGAGACGCCTACTCCTGCTTTCTTTGTAAAGTGCCATCGATCCAAGAGCCACGAACCTTTTTTCCCATCGTTGTCGTAGTAGTGGATTTTTTTGAGCTTTGGTGAAAAAAAAATTATTCCATACATAATGGAAGAGAATCGATTTCCTATTGAATTCTGGTTCTGCTGGTGCAGAAAATACTATATTATAATACATTTATATTCCATGAGTATATTCAAACAGGGTTGATTTTGCATGTTTATATGATTTTCAATGTTGCGACTTTTTTTATCACTCTGACTACTGCTCTAAAAAGTAGTAATAACAAGGTGTCTTTTTATTTTTTCTTTCAAGAAACTTTTCCATCAAGCGCATTATGTTTAAAGGCGTATTAAATGTAAAAAAAAACAGCCTAATTTACTGTTATTAAATGCGTCACTCAATTTTTTTTTCAATGTATGAACCTGTTTGGAATAATAATGACTGGACTCCACAGAGAAGGAAAAGGAAATCGGTTGTTATTCCGGCGTGGAATATAAATTCTCGACACATTTTGCATACATTTTTTGTCGGATTTCTTTTTTTTTTTGACGAGGTCAAATGTCGTGTTTTAAACGTGGCATACGACACGACTACAAGCATTTCGTTTTGCAATGTCCAAAAAACGGGCTTGTGTGTTGGTGTAAATATACATATGCTATTCCGCAAAAAAATGCATAAATGTCACGTGTGGTGGCCGTGAAAGCAGCAGCATTCACTCCAGGAAATGAATTTTTATGACGTGCACACTCGGTTTATATATCGTCCTGTTTACAATGCCGTAAACATGGTTCAGATTATTATTATTGTCATTTGATTATGTATAACCTCTTTTAATTTCCCAGCTATTATCTCGCTAGCCAGGCTCAGAATGTATTAAATGTATGTATTTAAAAAAACCTACTTCTGCCATCATCATCAGTATATCCACCTCGGCATCCACCTCGGTAGAGAAAGAGGCCCATATTATTCAATATTATGACGACTCAAATCTGGATTGGAACACTTTCTCTCCCTGCTGCGGTTTTGTTTACGAAAGTATTCGTAAACAATTTATCGATGTTTTCCGAGTGGAATGTTTTTGGATGTTTACAGAAAGAAAAAGGGACTGCCGGCCCCACATGCAAAAAAGTTTGCACACATTATTACTTTTTAACTGGGGAAGAAAATTGACAAGTTTCGTGTGGCAGTAGTGGTTTCACTCCATTATATTTTGAGAAAAGGCAAAGACTGTTTTGATCACAGAGTTTTGGAGTGCACTAACCAACTAACCACCATGGCTCACGCCAGACTCGCCAGAAAAAAAGAAATGTCTTTTGACTTCACAACTTTTCTCTTTCTTGAGTTCCCCCCACGACGATAAAAGTTTAAGAGAGGATAGCTATTTAGGGAAATACTTGAGGAAGCACACAGTAATTTTTTGCGAAAAGTAAACATTATCACGGAAAAAATGGGGTTAGTCAAGTCAATCATCATGTCTTGGACAGTTCGTTCATGCTTATTCACCTACACAGTTGACAAATGCACAACAGGAATAACATTAAGACAAACACTTTTTTTGCTAAAAACACATACACATTACGTACGTCCATATATATACTTATATTCCAGTAAAAGAGGAAAAAAAACTCGTCGTGAGGCATACTTGACCGGACAAACAAAAAAACTTGGAATGAATGACTGGAATATAATAATAATCCATGCTTTTACTCTGTTTTGTCTCTCCTCCTATAATAGTATACTGTATGCATTTGAGCATTCCAATAAAAAAAGTTTTTGGCTTTGGCTGGAAGTGGTGTGGTGTGGTGGCAATATAATATTAGTGAATAGGGGTTTTAGTGTTAGATAATTTAGCACCCGCTTTCCATACCTTTCTTTCTCTCTCTCTCGCTGGCGCACTCATTATTCTTTCATTTGGTTTCAGGTGATTGACCTACTCAACACGTCAAGAAAGCCGTTGGCCGTGAGATGGTCGAAAAAGTCGAGGGGTTTCTTTGTCGAAAATTTATTCATGGTTGAATGTGAAGAGTTTGATGATCTCTTGGCTGTTTTGGAAGAAGGTAGGGTCGGATGATGATGATGATATGATGATAATCGCAATATATCGGGGTGAAATGAAGGCTTTTCCACGTGGACGAAGAAATAAATAGATGAAGAAAAAAAAACTCATTGACGGAGAGTGCCCATTTGTCAATGAGTAGTAGTTGCAGGAGTATAGTTTTGTCCATTTTTGTGGAGCATGATGTGTTTATTGCTATATTAGCTTGTAATTGCACCTTGAATCGGGAAATTTGTTCCAAATGAATATTATTTGCGGTAGAACTATAAGACGAAGAACAAGAAGAAATAAGAAATTAGGGTTGGAGTGGAATTTATTTTGGTCATTAATTTCAAACCTTTTTTATATGCTTCCTGTGCAGGCATGAGGAATCGAGCCGTGGGTCGACACAATATGAACGAATATTCCAGTAGAAGTCATACCATGCTTACGGTTCATATTACCTCAGAGCAGAAGGTCACCCAAAACAAATAATGGATTTTATTCTTTTGTTTAATGAATTAAAGCGGTGCGGTCGTTTGGCGTCGTTAGATTGTCGTTAGTTTTTGGTGATTGCGCAACAAGGACATTTTTTTGACTCAGGTTGTGTTTAATGGGTATCTTATTTAGGCGTCTGAAGAAGGTGTCTTCATTTCCCGTCATGGGAAACTCAACTTTGTTGATTTGGCTGGGAGTGAAATGACAAAGAAGACACACAGCGAGGGGAAGACATTAGAAGAGGCAAATAATATCAACAAAAGTCTTATGGTACTAGGTTATTGCATAGCGTCATTAAGCGATTTAAAGAAGAAAAGTGGACACATTCCTTATCGTGACAGTAAGCTGACCAAACTGCTGGCAGATAGTTTGGCAGGGAACGGGGTTACTCTAATGGTAAGCAGGGGACACAGTTCCAATATATTCAGTTCTTTTAATA
This sequence comes from Dicranocentrus wangi, assembly GCA_036850665.1. Classification (NCBI taxonomy): domain Eukaryota; kingdom Metazoa; phylum Arthropoda; class Collembola; order Entomobryomorpha; family Entomobryidae; genus Dicranocentrus; species Dicranocentrus wangi. The sequence continues at coordinate 1,547 of JAANSN010004900.1, read as the reverse complement.
TTCGGAGAGCTTCAGTACAGGTTGGGCGTGTGAGGTTGACGAGGATGACAGGTGTATAAGGTAATTTTTATTATTTTTCTGGATCCGCATTACAGATAGCTTGCATTTCTCCGGCGAAGTCAAATATGAGTGAAACGCTGAACACTTTGAGATATGCGGCTCGTGCAAAGAGAATAAAAACGAAGCCTGTAGTTGTTATGGTGAGTGAGACCGTGTTCAAATTTTGTGAAAATTTTGTGCATTTTTTTAAAAAATTAGTTTATGTATACTTTTTATATTCATCGGGTAATTCTCCTGTTTTTCTCTTTCTCGTGTAGGACCCAAGGGAAGCGCTTATAGTGAGTTTAAAGCGGGAGGTGACAGCCTTGCGGGAGGAGAACCTCCAGCTGAGGGAGTTTGTCCAGGTGGGGAGGCCCGCAACAGCGGATATTGAGATATGGAAGGGGAACGCGGTGGCCAACGGGACTGAGGTCTCTCTCCCGGATGGCATCGACAAGGAGAAGCTGGAAGCGATGGAGCCCACGCAGTTGATCGAAACGGTGATGAAATTCCTCTCTGAGAACGCCGCACTTAGACAGGAGAACTGGGAACTAATTGCGGTTCGAGATCTACTGATTCGTGACCAAGAGTTGGTGTGTCGAGAGAACGAGCGGCTGCTGAGGAAGTTGGAGGATGTGAATAACGTCTGCTGCCGGTCCCCCATTGCACCAGTTCGGCTTTCCTACTCTGCGGATAAACTTGCCAAGTCGCATTCTGACGACGAAATAGCCAGTGGCGGACGGAGAGGAGATGAGGAGCACTGGGCTGATGACTCTGGTGGCTCCAGCAAGGTCCATACAACAATCACACTAATTTGATAATAATTCCATAGGCAACATTTATTAGTCATGCTAATTTTACCGATTATTTATATGCTACGTTAGTAAAGCAAGTCGTTTTACGTATTTTGTTTCATTATATTTCAAAGGAAAAGGCTGACTCGCCTAATTCCGCCCAACAAATACCAGATTCGATAAGTAAAGAGCTTGAAAAACGGAGAATTGGAAAGAGGTACAAAAATTATTGCATTTTTTAGCTGCTTATTTTATGATAATCTCTGTTGAACCCGTGCGGATGGTTTTGATGAATTCTCAGAATTCTCTCATTCTCTTTCTGGTCATTTCTAGTGGGAGAAACAACATATCGGAATCCTATAAAAACCATAAGCGCAATAACTCCTGGGACAAGGTTGGTTCTCGAGATAGTTCCGGAGGCTCGCTAAAATCGGCTGGCTCTAGTGACTCGTTACCAACCGTACAAGGAAAACGAGTAGTTCCTAAGTAATAAAACTGTTCACTAAAAATCAAACCCTACTCCCTTAAAAAATTATTATTACAAAAATCGTAGTGAAAATATATTTATTACTATTGTTTAAATCAGTGTTCTATACTGATAGCAACATAGTAGTCTCCAGCTAGAACTGTACAGATTTATTACACACAACATATTATTATTATTATTATTCTGCTCTGCAGTAGTATTATAACATCCGTCCGAGAACAAAAAAA
>JAANSN010004899.1:0-13749 GCA_036850665.1 Dicranocentrus wangi | reverse complement strand
ATAAAAACGCACATATGGCACAAAATAATGCCACATTCGAAGGATATTAACACTTCCGTCGCATGACAGACAACTAGCAATTCACAATAAATTTGCCCTCTTTCTGCGAAAATATAAACATGGACTCCATACACAGCAGGAATACATGGAACCCATGTTTTATATTGGGTCTTTCATATCGTTTGTTTTAGGGTATATATATTAATAATTAATATATTACTTCACTATTAACTCACCTGTGTGGACCATTGTTCATTGTATTATACGGAAAAAAGGAATGTATGCATGCATTTTCAGAGTAGGAATATGCGCATTTTGATATAACAATTTCGGAATATGTTCCTAATGTCTACCAAGAAAAAAAGAAGACAAAATGCCTTACAATTAAGTTCTACAAACACCAACGATTGTCTTTGAACATTTAGCCAGAACAGTATGGTATTATATTGCTACAACAATACAATATACCTAGGCTATAGGCACGGATTTTGGCGGGGGGATATATATAGTGCAACACACAAAAATTCATTTTAAGTACGTATCACGGCAATTCGCTAAATCTTCAGTTTCTCCAGTCTCCATTTTCTGTTAAAGCACATACCTAATATCGGTGTCGTAATCTCGGCTTGTTTTTTACATTAGATTTTGTCTCCCCATGTATGCCTGTTTCTCATTTTCATTTATAGTCTACACGGGGGACGTGGAACGAGATGCGCGGTTTATTGAGGTTGGCGAAGTACACAATTTACACCGGTAATCCACCACAAAAGTAAATTAGCTTTCTAAATAGCAGGTCCTGCTGATTGCACCAAAATTCTTCTTAATACCATTACATTACATGCTAGCTTGCGTGATCGTTGTACGTAACATAGTACCACCGCATGGTGCGTGCTGAAAATAACTAGATCTCCAAATCTCATAAAAATCCAATGCGATTTTCAACGCATCCTTTATTCCTTCGTTCCACCCAACTTATACTACGTGTGCGAGCGTGATGTGTGTACACTATTGTTTCATCTATATATTATATATATTGGAAGGAAAAGAAGCCCCCAACCTCACGCACATGTTGAATTGTCAACAAGAGTAAGTAACAGCACACAAAGCCGGGTGCACGGGGAGGAGACCCATAAAGGTGAGGTGTGATGTGATGACGTAAATGAGAACGTGAGCGGAAGTAGCTCATTTTGTTCCCTAATTTTCTTTTCACATATACATAGTATGTGGAATAACTTCTTGCTTTTAATAAGAGCTCCATCACCGCATAAACCTGTAAAAATAATCCAATGAATTCCCAATTTCCTTGCAATGTTACACTTTTGTATGGAATGGAGGTCATTTTAGTCATAAAATCACAAAAAATGTACTCTATAGATAGTGTCTAATTTTTGAAGGAATACGTATCAAACATTCAAATACTAGAATTGGGTAACAATTTAAACCGTTTTTGTTTTCCCATATAACATACCTACTACCTACCTAATTATGACGTCATTTTAAGACACGTTTAATTTTTATTATTTTCCAGACATTCTTATCCACCATGGAATATAGAACAATGTTAATGTTTGAATAGGAAGGCGTCAGTCATGGGCGTTGATTGGTAATCAAGAAATACATACTTTCACTTCACAGCAGCAGCTCTATATGATACCGTGTCGCTTCTCACTTATCATAATACTTTGTTCAGTCAAGGACCACTTGGACCACCAGTGTCGTGGAGTGTGGACCACTTCATGGAGAATAGAATGAACAAGAACGACAGCTTACGTGAAGTACGAGCATTATTCGCTCCGGCTCAATAAGCAACCAAGATGTATTTACTTACATGCAAAAAGAGAAGTAGTAGGGATATGTGGGCACCATGTGACTTACTATTGTCCTAAAAGTAAATGTATCCAAAAATCATCTTTTTTTGTGAAGCTAGCTGTTTTGATAAACAAAAAAAGATGTTTTTGTGAGTACACATATCTTCTTGAAGCATGTGTGAATAAAATATATATATGCTGTAGTACACCTTACTTACTACTTACTAGAAGTTATAGGTGTATTTAATTAACTTTGCTAGAGACATTTTAATTTTTTAGTATCTACAAGAAGTTGCTGGCTAATTTCAGGTGCTTCTTCTTGCAGTAGTGCAGGAACCTGGAAGGGAGTCTTTAAATCTATATCAGGTAATTTTGGATTGCTAATTTAATTGTTACCTACCACATTACGTAAGTGGAACTTCATTTTAATATGGAGAAATAATACCTAATTAAAAATTCCGGTGAATTACTGACAATTCTATTTAGAATGACTGTTTTGAGCCTCATCCGGTTGCCAAATCCTTAGCTTGACGCTGGCTAAACTCCTTCGTCAGGATAGTGCTCAGGCCAAGTTTTTGTTGCGGAACATCACAACATGTATGCATATATAATATCCATTTAATATAATATATTAATGTCAAGTTTACTCGTTCATTTGTTTGTGGACGTGTACGTATGTATGTACATGTACGTTGGAGTGGAGTGTGATAAATTTTTGTATAAATTTGATATTAGCCGGATCGAAATGTGGCGGTCACGGTCACGGACCTTCATCGCTGCAAATTATACCTACAAAGTACCAGTGGCATAAATACAAGGATCAATTGCATTTTTATGTTCTTCTTGGGGTTATACCTTTGAGTGCTGTGGTCTTCTTCGCAAATGTATTTATTGGTCCATCTACACTGACAGAAATACCGGAAGGGTATGAACCTAAACCGTGGGAATATTACAGGGTAAAGTTATGATATGATCAAACAAAGGCCCGAGCTAGTCCGAAATCGGTTAAACGAAGTTCTCTAAAACTTGAATATTAACTTTAATGCTTATTGCAGAGTCCAATCACACGGTTCATTGTTAAAAACTGCATGACCACTATCCAAGAAACCTATGAAAGAAATTTGCACTACATCAATGGTATGGATGAAAAAAGGAGAATGCGGTAAGTAAAAACTTGTCCTAATACGGGTTTAGCTGAAATGGTTGGAAGTTGGAATTGGAATTAATATAGTTCTCATATTTGTAGGCTTCTTGCGTGGAAAGTTGAAAAACTTATGAGAGACCGAGGGGACTATCCAAATTACTTTACTAATCAAACGATCTACAGTAAGTACATCCGAGGAATGCAGCTCGAAAGGGACTATATTGAATCAACTACTGGCGAATTCTAAGGGATGAACTAACGAGACATTTTTCAAATGCAAAAAAATTACATCCTGTTAACTCGGGTTTTGCGAAGTTATCGGTGGAAAATGTAGTTTTTGAGTAGGCTCGCATGTAAAATTATACATACATAGTTAATTATACAAGCCATACTTGTAGGAGGCGATGATTAACCCGATAAAGTCATGTGTGAATAAAATAGGTAACTGTATAGTTTATTATTATTACTACATTACTCCTCACGTATGTCATTTATGTAAAGCTACGGTAGTGTTAGTGTTAAGAATAATTATCAAATGCATTTGGTAAGAGTTTTGGTAATATAAATAGGTGCAAGCATACCAGGAAAACAATGTCTAGCATTTGGTCACAGAAGGCCGTACATCTTACGCTTTTTTGTTCAATTTGATGTTTATACTTCGAAACACATAATAATGATAGTCACCCACAATGCACAATGGTGGTTTACTGTTCGTTACAAATTCGACAGCCGATCGTTCTGGTTTTGTTTCACCTTCAATATAGTAATTGATACCAGACGTTGATACTGACACAATCAAACTTTCGAAATTCATACGATTAAAATAGATTCAGCTATTAAAGTTAAAATACGTGAGATCTGGTACATTTGGAACCCCGGCTAGCAGGGTTTCGACAACAGAACACAGGCTTATGTCGTTCGCTTCGCACAACATAATTTACAATTTAAGGCTAAACTTACAATTAGTATGACTTAACATTCAAACATTATTATCCAATCAGTAATCGTGGTCATGTTTACACCAACACAATTGGACGTCGTCGGACTAGTTTTTTTGTTAATATTAACAAATTGAGCTAAAAAGTAATGTGTCGTGTGAATATAATACATTACTAGTACTAGAGTGGATCTCCTACGTCAACATATTCAAGACATTATAATTTCCATACTAAAGCAACATTACTAGCAATAAGTGCATACAACCGCACAAGATTCTGGAAACATACGTTCTGATATAAGTCTATATGCATTGTAAAAGTAAAATCAGTATCAATCATTATATATTGTATAACTATTTGTATTAATCATTCCTAAATCGTTGTGTCGATTATACAGTTACAATTGACAATCGGAATGAAAAGCTTTTCACCGCTGGAATGTGACACTGTACAGAATGCATTGGAGCATTTCTGCCCTGACGATAATGTAATTCAAATTTCATTCTGCTCGCTCGGCACCTATATTATTGAGTCGTGGCTACATGAAATATATTCAGTGCTTAGAGAAAGGAGAGAGAAAAAGAGAGACAACAGGAATAATGATTAAGTTTAAATTAGACGTAACATTAAAGTAGAGTCGTAAACTGCTGGGTTTCACACATAGAACACCCTGACGTTTGATGTACATACTAGGAAGTCTTCATCGTAAAACTTTGTTTCAATCACGATGTTGCCACTGAAAAGCAGAAACATTTTTTTATTACAAAATAAAATCTGCCTGCACGCAAGGATTACGCAATAATGATATTTATGATGTTAGTTGTATTGGAACCCACTTCAGAATATTAGCTGGCATCATTTGTGATTCCGGTGCCGCTTCAATTAGATTTTGCCATGTATTCGTGGAATTTGGAATGACGAATCCGAATTCAAAGAACCATTCTTCAATACATCTCCCCTATATCATATAATTTAACGTAATATTTACTACATATGCTCGCAATACGTTGTGCGTGCTTGTACAGTCACAGTCCCCTTCATTCCCATCAATTATTGATTGATGGGAATGCAATTTAACAAACCGAAGAAATGCAAGAAATATTCATCCAATGCTATGAGATAGATTAAATCAATTACTGAATGCCATACAAGAACAGCGCGCTGACAAATACTATATTGCCGCATATGCATGTTTACTATACATGATAACATAGTATTTGTCAATGCAAGAACAGTAAGTGACAAGTATGTCGTCTATTTCTTAATTACCTTAAAGAGCACTTTTTGTTCAATTCGGAATTTTTCCATAGGCTCAACGGATGAAAAATTTATCTCTCGAGATACTGCACGGCATTGTAAGACAGATTTTGGAACTCGAGCTTCATGAACAACGTCAGGTAACGATCTATGAAAAATATAAATTAGTACATTAATGCACTACATGAAACTACTGATCATTGCATTGATCAAATTCAAATCTGTATACGTCCACATACAAGTCTTCATGACCTTCCCACAAAATTTCTCCAGTATCGGAATCGCGTAGTTTCATCCAATTGCTGCAGGGAGATACAAAATAAGTCGAACATTAACTAAAACATAAGTGCCTATATATAACGAAAACGAAACGAAAAGACATTTCACGTTTACGTATGAGTACTTACATTCGAAATCCTTGTAAAATTTCTTCTGCCTTCCTTGATGGCATTGTTAACCACAATGATAAAAGATGGAAAGCTTTAAAACAGTCTAAACTGAGTCGCTCCTTTAATATGTGGCGAATTACGCCTGATTGGGTATCGATCGGGTCGGGGTCGGGTATTTCACTCACTAACTGCTTTAAATTTAATTTTCACCTTCCCGTCATGCCTCAGTCCGTCAGCCCAAATTTTATTTAGTTAAACCGGATTTCAGTTTTATACATACTTTATTTCACCTCAAGAGACAGCGAGGGTAGAGGGAAACATTTACAATGTACAACCACTTCACTCACCAATTCACTTGTACGATATTACTCTTTTTTACTCTCAACAAAAATGATAAAACAATTTTAAATTGTCACCTCCAGAATGTCATTATTGTGCTGCTGCAAGTCTTTGCTGCTCTCAAGTTTCAGTTGGTTTAATTAACCAAAATGGCTGATCACGCGGAATGATATTTTAAAGTTTGATATGACTGCAGTTCAAAAATTTTAGTAATGAGTATTGGAATATGAAGAGAATTATCAATCTTCAATATTTTTGTTTATACACAGAAGAGCAAACACTTGATTTTTAAAATTTCCAATATAAAGGGAATGATTTGTTCCAATCCAAACTAATTCAAGACACGCAATTCACTCTATAGCTTTTACTTTAGGTAACTTTTTAGTTATATATGCCCTACAATGTTTATTTCTCCAGTGTCAGTAGTGGGGGCATGAAATCATCCTATGAAATTCGGGCATTGTTGTGTTGTTTGTTGTTGTTGGATTATTGGATCCGGGCCATTGTTTTAGTCAAACATCTACAACAGCAACAAAAATTTCACCCAATATTCTTATAATTCAATCAAAGATGTGATTTATATTTAGAATGTAGAATGAATGAATATATTTTACTACAATGAAAAAACACTAACCATGATTAAATCCGCATAACTTGCCACACTCGCACAAATAGGAACGGTCATATAATAATGTCATATTAAAAATAATTGTGTATCACAGCACATTTAAGTTTAACAGCTGCAGCAGGGATGTCAAATAAGCTGGAAAGAAATATACGAAACAATTTTTACATTTAGAACTGTCGAACTGCGATGATGTGATGATGGTTCTCGTACCAAGTTTTGCTTGTGTACAAGTAATATAATACAATTTAACAATAATGCATGCATACTACCTATATTCAATATTATACCTATACCAATAACACAATATCAATTGTCAATTAATTATATCAATATTATTAATTCACCTGGTAGAGAGCTCAAATGAGTCGTCCCGTCGTTGTCTCACGCACACTGAAATTGACCACATGCATGCACTGCACACACGAACGAATACAATACAAAACGATTAATACCACGGACGAGGAGGGGGTTTCTCCAATATGAGTCGCTTCGCTAGGGGATTATTAACGTGATTTGATTATTATACGGTGGTGCTTGAGGTCGGGTCGGGTTTGTGGGTGTACTATTTACTGAAGAATATGAGCTTTAGCAATAATAGAATATAGGTAACTAAATTACTTAATATCATCATAATATTACATTACATTACAGATTACAGGTAGATAGATGTGCTATTTTATGCTATGCACAAGTTATCATCAGTTCTTGTTTTGGTTGTTAGTGCATTGCACACTACATCATCATCGACCATACAATCTATGGATTCCACTGATGGGTAACGAACGAGTAACGAAACAATGTAACATGTAACAAATATGTTGGAAATGGAAATAGAGTGCGAGTGCACACAATGTGCACATACTTACATTTACATACAGAGCAGAGATCAGACAAGACTCACACTCACAAGACAGACACACTACACACATTTTCTCATCGCAAGCCAATCGATCCATGTCCATAATAATATTCCATCATAATCCATAGTATGGATTCCATACATCTCATTCTCATACTCCACAAACGCTCTAACCCAGCACACGATGATATATTCACAATTCACACACACAATCTGCAAAAAGACTGGAAGCAAGAAGGAAGCCTTTGTTTTAGGAAATAGCTCAATCAATCAATAATGCTATTATGATTTGATAATTATATCATAGCGAAGCGACATATGTATGAGAAGCGAAGCGACGGTATCAAAGAACTGTGATTATATCTATCATAGGAAATGGGAAAACTGCGAACAGGTAGCGTAGCAAGCCAGCGTTCATTCTCGCATGTAATGTTAACATGAAAAAAGAGTAATATGTCGAATATTAGAAATGGAAGTGAAAGCAGATGTGGATTATGTCAGTGATTTACAAAAAAATAAAATCATAACATCTTGCAACTTTGTGAGGTTCTAATTTTTCAAGGATAATATTGTCATTAAATGATATGAGCTATGTGCATAATGATAATGATTGATTCTTAGGTTTATACAATAGGCATAAGGGACATAAATTACAATCAACAATGCAACACCTTCTTACTGGTAAATAGAGTAAAATATGTACGGTTAACTCATACTCATGCACCACATTTACGTGACATCATGACATGACATGACATGATGATTGGCACGTTTATTTTACTTTTATTACGGAGTTACTTACAGGTTTCAAGTATGCCACAGACACAGATTATAAAAATATTATACAAATATGCTCTGAAAATTGCAAATAAATTGCGATTGCGAGACTGAAGACTCAACGATAAAGCATATGGCATATAGTATTTGTCTACTCTCGAAGATTTTCAAAGTGCCTTTTTTAAGTGAAATTAGGCGAAACTAGTGTAAAGTTTCACTGCATTCGCTAATTAAATACAGCAAGATTATAACGAGTTTATTCGGCGCTTGTAACATTTAGCAACTTGCCATATTGCCATACAGCATTATTGCACTGCGCTGCGTATTGCGTACATGTTGCTTTCTGCATGCTCTCCTATTTCCTATATGAGTTGAGTAAAGTGAGATGAGGATGAGAGCGAGGAAAAAAATCCTTCTTGTTTGTGGTTTTCGTTTCGTGAGGTGTGCAATTGTGCAATGATACATAGGTAGTACATAAACATAATAGTATTACAGCAAGTGTAAGAAGTGGNATAGTATTACATACAGCAAGTGTAAGAGTGCTGATGATGATCTGATGAAATTAAGTCGCACTTTGGAAATAATGTGCTTTTCGAACCTCACAGATCAGAACATAAGTTTCAGGAGTAACCTTTAAACTCCAGCTAGTGTGCATGCATGCCACGAAAAGTGCAGTGAATGTTATGTTATGTGCACCAAACCAATTAATAATTAAAAAGAACAATCGTCAGCAGGTAGAGACTGTGAGTGAACAGATGAGAGTGAATTGTGAAGATATAAACAAACAAAAGAAATGAAATGAGGATATAAAGCCAAAGTGGGTAGGTTTGCTTGTTACTCTATTTTTTAATATTATAATAGTACAAAACACTAAAAGTAAAAATTAGACTTTCACTTCACACACCCACGCCTGTATACAATCTGTCCGTAACTCGATGCAGACGAACATAATATATGACTTGCTTGCACGTGTATATGCACTCCAGACTCCAGGAAAAGTGTATGAAATTATAGAAAAAGGAAGGTTCAGGCAAGTTAGGTTAGGGTGCGAGTGCAGTGGGGCAAAGAGCAGGGTGGGTGGGCTAAACGATCAATTGATGTGCGAATGTTGTTGTTATTAGTTGTATCCCTGTAACAGTGAAATGTTGAAAGTTCGAGGCGAATTGTCAATAAAGTAATCCCGTCAAGGAATAGAGACGATATGGGCTAGTTGTTTCTCTCCAGTTGATTTTCATTGTTACCATAATATTATATATAACTAACCATATGGATGGCGATTGGCGATTGGTCATGTGATGGCCGTGATGGGTTATATTATCTTGCAACAATTATTAGATCTGATAGGTTGCAGATGTGGTGTGAACTAAATTAAAACGGCTATAATGAATTCTGGTAAGATATGCATAATTAATGAATTATAACGATTTGATTTGATTGAAGCAGAACAAGTATTTAAGTGGACGTGCATCATCATTCATCCCTCTATCCTGACCTGGCTGATGTAATAAAACAATATAAACGGTGGAGGAGGACCTTGAACAATTCATAGCATTTACTCAGGACTACTCCATACTCATCGTCAGTATTTCACATTTGAAGAAGACACTAGGTTAAAATTTGATTTCTGAAGTTGGAAGTCGTAAATCAAACTAATACCAGTCGGGACGGGACGGGATTGTTGAAGTTATGGCAAATCGGGTATGTAGGCAGTATATTGCAGTATGCAATGCAGTAAACAGTGTGTAGATGTAGAATAGAATTGCAAAAATTAGATGTACAGTGATATTTTGTAATTTTATTATTAGCTCTTCACACCTTCAAGCAAACTGGGAGTTTTCAGTCGAGGTCTGAAAACCATCTGCAGAAACCTCTACGACTTATCAGAGAGCATACTCGAACCAGAGCTGGAGACGAAAAAATACATATGTCGAGCACGTATTGTTTGGGGGAAGCCAGTTAGGTACTTGCAAACTTTTATTACTGCTCGCTTGGCTTTTACTATTACTTGGCTTTTGTCGTGAATGAATATGTACATGTAAGTTTGTATTTTTAGTTATTAGAAATCCGTGTTTTTTTTTGTAAACTTTAACCAGAGAAACCAAAACGGACCGTTTGGCCTGACCCTAACCTTGGATGTCTGGGTGCGAAAGATCAGCGCCTATCACTTCCTGGCAACATAGGATTGGATGATACCCTCAGCATTTCGAACACGCAGACAGAAAAACCTACAGAGGAGCGTCTCAAGCAGGATAAGGAATTTCTAGAGAAAGATGTAACATTCTGGAAAAGTCTTCTTAAAACACCGACAAATCACGAACGTCAGGTTGAGGTAGGTATACAAATAATATAGCTATTATTGGACAAACCAAACACTAAACACAACTCTGTATTGTGCTTTAACTCTGTGTAATGTTAAATTCTCTGACGACATGTGATGCACAGGTACTTCATCAAAGAGCTGAAGCTGAACAATACGAATCTGATCAGTTGGAAGCATTGGAAAATTCCTTGTTAGGGAAAAATACTGATATGGAATGCGTTGCCCAAGCCTGTCCAGATCTTCTTCGACGGGGTACGGTTATAAATGTTTGTGCACTGTTACCTATATTATATTTGCAATTGCAATGCGTCAATAAGGTATTTACCGAGGCATGTATTATTTATAAATTTTATGGCAGAACTGGCAGGACTTTTTACGGCTATTAATCTGGCTGATGGTCCTTTGACGGCTGTTACCTTATGTCAAAAGTCGAAACATGATATGTCATCCTGGAACCCAGATGTAGAGGAAGAAAGGGACAACTTAGTTGAAAAGGTTGGTAAAAGAAATTAATTAATGAAGGTGAATTGTCGTAAGAAGCTAATAAGGATTTATACCTTCTTCAAAATATCACTTGCAGTTTATTCAGACGGCTAAAGATGTATGTGGAGAATTGAGGAAAAAAGGACAATGGGCTGACTTTATCGAGCCCACGTCTGGCCGACCTTTTTATGGAGTATACACAAATCAGACGTTTTTTGAGACTGATGAAAGATATCGGCATTTAGGATTCCGTATTTTAGATTTGGGATGCTGTAAAGTTATTTCTCATATTAAATGGGGAACACATGTTTTCGTTGGAAGCATATTTACCTCAGCTCCGTCGGACTGCGAATACCTTCAACAAATACTAGTTCAACATGGCCAAAAGCCAGGCATACTACCGGTGGAAGTGGAAGGGGGGATCTAAAGCTTGGTTGGCATTTCATTCGTGCTTTTTTCTGCATAAATTTAAAAATACGAAATAACTGTTAAAGCGAAAAGCAAAAAATGTCTTATTCAGTGATTAATAGTAGGATATTAATTAACTGCATAAATGAACAATATAAAACATAAATGTAATTGTCTTTTATTTTATGTGAACTGAACGCAGTTCTAAAAATAATAAACCACCCAAATAAATGCCGGATGTAGACACCTTGCGTGACGAATTATGGACACAAAAGTATATACATACTTTATTTTCAAAAATTGACGACTACATGTTCATGTAGCTTTTTTGTGCTTGTACCATAAACAACCCTAGATGATAGTCGCAACGTAATACCGTGTATGATTAGTAGAATTGAATCAACATATTATGTAGTTCTCTATTGCATAAGCAGTACTGCAAGTATTATGAATCGTAACAAAATGTTTTGAGCGGTTGCCCACGATTAAACAATTCATACTACTGCGACAATTTTTTGTTTATTTACTGAATTTTTATAAACCAAACCAGTTCATTACTTTAATATTCATTATCCTGATACGCAAAAAACAATCAGCAAAATAAGTCACTTTTATTATACAATTATTTAGAATTCGAAAAATCAGATTTCTAATAACCAGATGTTTCTTCCAGTAGAACCGCTTCTGTTACTCCAGCTTGCTCTGCGAACTCCAGACTCTACCGAAATATAACAATAATATACAATTAATTGCATGCAAAACACTAGCGATATATCGCAAAAGGTATATCGAATTCCTTGCATACTACTTACGTCTGCCATCACAGTAGAAAAGCTTTGGTAAGCATCATCGTTGCTAAACTTTACTCTGATACGCGATTTTACAGGAGCGGCATAATTGCATATCCCAATCCATTCATATGTCAAGTCTTCAGAATGCTAGTAATACCAAAATATCACAAAAATTAAAATTGTTCACATGTATACACGTACTTGTAATTTACTTCTAATACTACAACACTACAAAACAATCCTTCAAATACCTCTAGAACAGTTTCCGCTGCAACCAAATGTTCAGCTACAGTTTCACCATCCACTACTATCACTAATCGGGCACAATAACTTTCTCCGTCGTATAAAACGCGGACCACGCCCTCTCCTTTGTCGATCAAACCTAAACATAATTAAAAAAAAACTTGTGAATACGCACAGATAGTGATACTATACCCAGTCGTGGAGTAATTTTGTTTGATTGAACATGCATTTTACATTTTAATATAATTGAATATAATCACCTTCGGAAGAGTCAGCGTCATCTTGGATAAACACATGTGCATCATCTTCAAACATGCATTCATCCTCTTCGTCATCCACGTCTTCGTATTGATCGTCTTCATCTCGTCGGTCATTGCCAACTTCATTATCAGGTTCAGTTGAAGGTTCATGATGATTACTACTATTCGGAGATGAAATGAAGGAAGGTACGGATTGGGAAGCACTATAATTAGATACTGACAGTGGTTGTGGTTGAGAAAAGGGAGATACAAAATGTGAAGTACTTCCAGAATTATTCAGAGGGGAACCAAACATTGATCCGCCAAAAATAGCGGTAGAACCCTCGGAAGGTTTAAAGGAGAAGTTTGGGCTAATAAACTGGGAAGAGATCGGGTTGGACTTCGTATTTTCTGGGCTTTGAAGTGAAAATGAAAACGATGATAACGAATTATTACTAACATCACCACTTGAATCAGGAACATGCTTGACATCGCCTGTTGTATTCAACGATTGTGGTACGACAACACCATTAGAATTGGAAGGTTCGAACATAGCAAGAGAAACTGAGGTAGCGGCATCCAAAGAAGAGTCTGAAGTTAAACCAACATCAATGAGTTGCTCTTCAGTTACTGGTTCCACAACGGCAAAAGCAAAGTCATCCGGATTGCACCCAATACATCCAGAACACGAAGTACTATTTTCGTCTTCATTTGAGAAACAACTACTAGCAGCGAATGGTCGTGGACTAGATGCTGACTCTCCAGTTCCTGTGCTAAAGCCGAAACTGGAATTATTGTTTTTTCCGAGATCAGCGAAGCTGAATTTTCCAGACAAATTAAGATTTGCGAATGACGCATCCTTGTTCTCTTCCACCTTGGCGGTCACTGCTGAATCGACAACGGTTGTTGACGCTGGGGGCTGTGTAATGGGATTACTCGGAATTGTGTTGGATGGTGTGGTAATACCAAAGACTGGTGCTTCAGACGGTGATTGCGCTGTTGCGGGTGAAAACCCAAAACTGAACATTGGCTTTGTGGTAGGTGCAGCCTCAACTGACTCAGTTTTTATAGTGTTCTCGAACCCCGGTCGACATGTATTACAAGCTAAACACGCCGTAGCATCCTT
>JAANSN010004898.1:0-13751 GCA_036850665.1 Dicranocentrus wangi | reverse complement strand
GGGTCGTCACTCGCGTTCAGTCCAACGACGGGGATGGAAAACTTTTGAATTTCTGGAGCAATCTTGGCTGCTTTGTAGTACTCCTCGTAGGACGAGAACCCAAATTGCGGGGCGGTAAAGTGGTGATCAAACTCGCGGAGGGTGCGTGAGCCAAAAACCTTTTCAAAGTCCCAAATGTCTCGAGATTCTAATACTGCTCGGTATCTATAAAATTAAAAGCACGCTTTTATTAGATTTAGACGGGCAATTGCGATAACATTTTATTCAGCGACATTTGGATCGAAGGAATGTTTTACTTGTTAGCGAGATGTTGTAAATTCTGAGTTAGAGTGTAGTTAACAATGTATCTGTTCACAAATGGCTTTTCGATGGAGGCAGTGCCGACCATGGGGTCCCAACAAATTGAAATTACCATTGCAGCGATAAATGTATTTTTCGCCTCCTCCGGATGGTTAACCAGGTACCTGCCGATTGTCATCCTGAAGAAAAAGCATAAATATTTGATAAGTCATCCTGCTCATAAGAAGATAAAAAGTCAAAGGTCACGCCAGGTTTTATAGTTACCCTCCAAGAGACGTTCCAATCGCAATCATTTTGTATCCCGGGAAAGTCTTCTTTAGATACGCAATCACTTCTCGCACGTCCTCGTGATTGGCAGCTTGTTCACAAATGGCTTTTCGATGGAGGCAGTGCCGACCATGGGGTCCCAACAAATTGAAATTACCATTGCAGCGATAAATGTATTTTTCGCCTCCTCCGGGTGGTTAACCAGGTACCTGCCGATTGTCATCCTGCAGATAAAAAATTATGCTCGATAAATCACGCGGCTCATAAGAAGATAGGTCAAGTTTTATAGTTACCCTCCAAGAGACGTTCCAATCGCAATCATTTTGTATCCCGGGAAAGTCTTCTTTAGATACGCAATCACTTCTCGCACGTCCTCGTGATTGGCAGCGCAGTATGTCCTTGGAGTCTTCAGCGGCACCCCTCCAAGACCCCGATTATTCAGTACTGCAACAACTGCTCCTGCCTGCACAATCGACATGGCGAGTGTTTTCACATAGGAGGTATTGGAGGAGGAGGTCAATCCCGGAAGCAAGAATACCAACAACCTTTTAATAAACAACAAGCAAACACATCATATTTACAAAAAAAAGAATCAGGGCAAAATATAGCTTAGGTTTTATTTTGCAAATGAAGCTCACTTTTCATTATCGCCAACGCCAGCATTCTCCTGTTCCCCCAGAAAGTCCAGACCCAGTTGACCCCCATCCTTGAGCTCCAAAATCTCCCGTCTGTATGGCAGCCTTTGTTTACTGGAAATTGCGAAGGTTGAGCCCGAGCGCTGACTGCAGGCGACCCTCCCATGAGTACCACGAGGGCCAATACTTTTCTTTCAGACTAGGCATGTGGTCGTCCAGAAACTTTTGGAGTAACAGGTTTCCCGTAAAAATTTTCGGTTTCTGGTGAAAGAAAATGGGGGATTTGCATGATAAAATTCCTTATCACAAATCACAGAAAAGTAGTTTTAGTACCAATCGTCCCTCATACCTGAGCAACCCGCACGATGTAGTACACAGCCAGCATGGTGAGTGAGGTTGCCGCTGTGGTGAGGGTAAATATCCCTCCTTCCTCACCCCCGGCCGTCATGATGGGTCCCTGCTGTCGGAGGAGAAAAGTGCACACAGCAAGATTTCAGGTAGCAAAAAGAAAGTGTCACTCGTGAACACTGACTGACTATTGTCGGGTGAGGTTTTCTTAGGATGAGATCATTTGGACGCCTTGTTGCACCTGCAATGATGAATTTACAAGGAAATTGAATTGACTTTTTCGAGCGTTCTTCCTCCTCCAAAACGGTTTATATCACACGTGTGTAATAATAATAAAAACGCGCCTCTGCTGTGTATTGACAGAGCTGGAAAATTCCAAGAAAAAAAAATAGGCGAAACCAAAGTTGCGTGTTTGTCTTTAATTCATTTGATAATAACTATTTTGTGAAAATGGACGCGAGGGAATTGCTGGAACACAAACTTGGGCTAACAACAAGTAAGAAATATTTTTATGGGGTTTCTCCAGAATTGCGTAAGAATTGCTTCTCTCTCACCTTGTAACTTACAAGATCAGATAACAGCTCACAGAGGAGGTTTAAAAATGAACTGTGAAACCAGTCATCAATCTAAAACCTTATCAACTGTAATGAAATGAGGAAAAAGGAGCGATAAGAGCCGACCTACACCTACCATTAAAATCACGATAACATGGGAGCAAATTCGAATTCCTGATGACACCCGGTGATATAACGCGATACGCGACCCTTATGCACCGCGAGTGAATGTATAGCCTGATAATATGACTAATATCAATATCCTCCTACGAAATGGTTTTAATCTATTCCGTGACGGTGTTATTATCCACAATTTTGCAATGCACAAACTACGTGCATGTTTACCGATTGTTAATAATTACGTTCGATCCTTGCAATTTTGTTTTGGAACCGATGTGATGATGATACAGATACAATAAAATACGAAAAATATAATATATGAGATGAAATATATATACTTATGCGTTGAAATTTATGGACCTCGTCATGTCTCTGCACTCGCTGACTAAAAGCTTTTCTCTGCGAATAATAATATGAGCTTCATGTTAAAAACGTAAGCAAAACCGTAGCACGCTTTTCATTATTATTATTTATTTATTTATTTTACACAGTGGAATGGAGTCTACGAGCATCATCGTATATGTATACTCGTATATGAATGAAGCCAAAGGACAAACGTCATCCTCATTGCCAGACTACTCGAAGGAGTAGTGATAAACGCTAGTTAAAAAACATAAAAATGCAATGATGATGATACAGAGACATAGACTACTTTGCTCTGCATTTGTGTTTTTAGTCACCACGATAGTCCAATTTGGTCTACATGTTGGTCTGCTCTCTGCTGCCCCTGCCTGCCTGCCTGCGAGCGAACACGGAAAAACATTAACTCATTCATATTGCGAGAGTTTCTATCTATACACCACAAACACCACTACCCAAATTTTTTAAATCATCATGCAAAGATGAGATAACTAAAAGCTAACATCCTGATTTCCATAATATGCCATGTGCCACACAACAAACAAGTCAGTAGTAAGTAGTATTCATCACAGTATCCGTTCGTGAGCCAACAAATGTGCCGACTCAAGGCTGTTGGCGCAGACATGAGAGACTTGCTATATTGCTAATGCTCAGCCAAAGATTAAAAAGGCAGAAAGCGAGTTGTTATTATTATCATCTGCCTGCATCTCTATTATACTATGACAAAAAGTTAAAAAAAAAAGAAGGTAAATTGCATGAGGAGTCGTATCCTATAGTCTAGTCGAGAGAGAGAGAGAGATAAAAAAAAGGTTTTGTCCTGCTTCCTGCTTCTCTCTTGTCGGATAATAATACATTCAACATTTAGTAACAGTTTAGCACATAATGGAAGCTGGAAAAAATGGAAGTAAGCATGGGATCAGTCAGAGTTGAGAGTTTATCTGTTGATACTATTTTTGAATGTTGATATCATCGTTTGCGTGTGAACCGTTGTTGCTTGTTATCTGTATCAGTTGCACATATTACAATGTAGGAGGTTGTAATGAGAATTTAAAGAGCGGATTTAATCATTAAGTTCCTAACTTTATGATCCTACCTCTACCAAGGTCGTGGTAGATTACCTTTAGGTGACAGGGTACGGTGTAGGGAAAAAATGAGAGACTTTTCGAAAATGTACATGTTGCTAACCTAGACGCCGATATTTGCAACAACTTAGGCACATATGCGTAAACTAAATGTATAGGTTGTTCTATTCCAGTTTTTGCTATGATATACACTTAACGGTTCAATGTTTTATTCGTAAGTAAATTCCTTTCGAATCCGGCTCGCTGCTAACCTTTGACCTCATGGCTGACATACGGTTAAAAACACGTAGCTTTTCTTTCATTTACAAACTTCAATACCATTTTTTGTTTATCACACTGATCTAAATTTTGGAAATAAACCGTCCGTTTTGCAAGCATTTAGTATTTACTACATTTGTGTGTTTATATAATACTTACGTCAACGTGGGATTCCTCTCGTTTTTAAAAGGGAAGAACTCAATGGAGAAAAAAATCCCTTCTGCACTTGCAATTTTCTTTTAACGAAAGTAATAAATATAAGTAGCACACTCTTTGATTCCCAAAAAGTAGGTAAAAATACATATATATCGCGCAGTTGAAAGGAAAGGGATATCAATAAGCACACTGAATGTTTGGAATAAAATGGACATAAAATGAAAGGGAAAAAGTAATAAAAAAAACTGTCCGCCTTCTATCAGATCACCACGTTCCTCACATCTATCCGCATCCGCACATTCTGCACTTCGACTGACTTCAGCTTGGATTTTGAATTGAAAGTGTCACTAACCTTCCTTCTCTTCCTTCCAGTTGAAGTTGTAATAATAAAAATGACAAAAGCGGGTAGAAACGGAAACCGCTAAGAAAGAATATTAAGAAGAAGAAGAAGAAGAAGAAGCCCTCATTCAAAATCCCTAAGTGCAAATATGAGCCAAGAAACTGGGTCGTTGACATGAATGTCTTGAGTGTGATGTGATATATATGCACAAAAATAATGCACATAGGACAAAAAAATATGCATATATCGGCACTCGCAGCATGTGCTCATGCTCACGCTCACTTGCAGAAAGCAGGGAAGAAAGAAGAAACTTTTTTTTTTGCAAGCAGCTGTCTCCTCTGCCGAAAACTAGACTCGTGAGAAAGTCGCAACTCTCCGAATTTTTTTTTCTTGCTATATATATGTTTTTTTATTATATTATTATTAGGCCGTCTGCTCTGGATTCTTTGTCTAAAGGTTTTGTTTTGCCAAAAGTGTTTGAGGTGGGTTGTGTGAATTGCGAACGGGATGTTGATGCGAAATGTGTGGTATTGTGGTAAAGGATATTGGAAATTGGAATATGGCTCATATTCTCGGCTTGTAGTTTTTGCACGATTGGATTAAATCCGCTCTGTCGGTTCCAACAACCGGATATCACTATATTTTGTGGCATTTGTGGTTGCATTACTTACATGACAGGTCAAAAGGTACGCTGTAGGGCTGCCAGTCAGTTGTCACAGAATATTTTACAATCAAGCCAAAAATGAAGCCCATGCATGGCAAAAATTCTATTTCCCTATAATGTCGACACTTGAGAGGATTTTGCGTATTGTGTTGTGACCCCAACTTAATCCTTGTCAATGGGGGGATCATAGGAGTTACTTGGAGAGCCATATATCACATCCAAGGAAAGGATCTTAACCAATTATCTTAACTGATCATATCTCTGCTCTGATTCGCTGAATTCAATGAATTTTTCAAAATATCTTGTAGTAGCTATGCGTAACATCCGTAACATCACA
This sequence comes from Dicranocentrus wangi, assembly GCA_036850665.1. Lineage (NCBI taxonomy): Eukaryota > Metazoa > Arthropoda > Collembola > Entomobryomorpha > Entomobryidae > Dicranocentrus > Dicranocentrus wangi. The sequence continues at coordinate 8,330 of JAANSN010004898.1, read as the reverse complement.
TCCAGCCTCCAGCCGTCACATCACATCACAGCATCACAGAGTATCCGTGAAGACGATTGATGATAAAAATGTCTTCGCAGATTGCATTTTTTAGAAAGAAAACAACCGCAAATCTTACAAATGTGGTCAGAATAAGAGTAAGAGTTTCAGTATTGGGTAGACCGATACAGTGATACAGATGCCATGTATGTTAGTAGGATGTCACTTCCAAAGTTCCTCCTTGGAATCTTGCTTATGACGGTCTCCACAAAGGCTGGATTACTATCATTTCTGTACGACGACGAGTACGAAAATGAAGATGTGATGTTCAGGAGCGGAATAAGCATCCAAGGTGGCATTAGCACCACTGATGAAGCACTAATCCGAAGTCGGCTTAACTTGACTCAGGCAATTAAAAGTAGTAGCCTTATAATCGACTACACAAACAAAATGTATTTTCTGGTCGGGAAACGAGATTGGGAAGGGGGTGTAGAGAATAAGTCGTCCGTTTATGGAGTGCTCAGGTTTGCCTACCACTTTCACGTTCCACCAAAGCTGGAGATCGGAGACTACCTCCCAAAAGTCCACGTGTACCTCCGAGTTATTGATCGCTTGTGGAAGGCGTTCGAGCTACTTGGAACCTATGAGACCATCTGCACAGACGTCCTTCAAGTGGTGACGGATCCCGGTACTACAACCATTTCAGACGAATTAAGAGCCAAATTAGAAATGTGCGTAAATGACCCTGAAATCACGGACCTCTTCAACAACACTGTCCGGGACAAGGACTATTTTGAGGGGAAAGTAGAGGACGGAGTTCTCTACGCCATGTGGATAGTCATTGAGTCATTCTGGTACGCATGCCTCCTTCCGAAGCACAGTGCGACAGGACAAGCCCTGGCTCACTTTCCACGAATGTTGGAGGAGACGGAGGAAATGGACAGGGCTTTCAATCAAGCGATACTGGATGTAGAGGCCTATGCATTCGAGTTGATAGATCGAAACGATTTCATTGGAGCTAATGGAACATTGGCATACGGAATAGAAATACGCAGGGTAATGGCCGCCGTTGGTGGAAATTATTATATATCTGCCAAATCGCCCGATGTTCTCGCTGTTCGAAGATTTTGGGTCGATCAATTTTGCAAACTCGTAAAAGTCCAATTTTACGGAACCTGGCCTGAGGAGTACAAGGACTGGGAAGGAGCAGTCAAATTGAACGGACCAGAACTTATTCGCGTCTATTATCCAACGGTAGAGGCTTTATATTCGAATGGCTTACGAGCGGAATTGCTTAATCCCCTAACCAATTCATATACTTGGTATGACATACCTCCAAGTGTAGGACAACCAACAGCACGGTATGCATTTCACAATATGAGATCAGCGTGGGAGTATGTCAGCTATTTTACCGAGGAACTAAAGTTTATTGCTAACAATATCCTATTATAACAACTACGTAAGGAGGGAAGCCCTCAAGGCTGCACAAGCAAACGTGGTGAACAACAAAACGAAACTGTTCCAGGGGATTTCGCATACCCTTGGGGAATTTTGCAGTAATGAGTTTATATGCAAGCGTAGATTGTACGGGAAATGACATTGATACTTTTCTACCAACTTTTGCTTCCTTATTTATTTTTTTATTTATTTCACTATTGCAGTCAGCAACGAGACTGATTTGGTTGGGACTTGCAATCGGAAAAATAACGAAATATGCTCACCAATGACCCTGACAGAATGGGAATCACCTGAAGATGACACGCTCGGTGGATTGTCGGTTCTGAAACCAAAGTGGATTATTGCAAGGGATGAATTAACGGGAAAGCCAAAGGAATATCGGGTGTGGGCAATAAAGTATAATACATGCCGATGTGGATTTCGAATGGATTGCGGCTCAGACCTGGAACCCAAACAGAACATCAACTGCATTCTTCAACCAAACAATCACATCTTAAAGCAGTGCCGCGGTAGCATTGGTACGTTTACTGAGAGGCAATAACATGATTCCGCCCGCCCGCACATAAATTCGATATTCTATAATTTATGATATTGGAAATTTCAGGTTATCCCTGCAAAACTCATCCGATGCAAGCAGGCAAGTATCACGAATCCTGTGTCACGGGATTCTGTGACCTTGAATATAATTATTGCGCAAGAGGACCCCATCGTGTGACCTATGATAAAGTAGCTGGAGCTGCAAGCTTTCATAGGCTGATCATTGCCTATTTCGGAATTGCACTCACTACTTTGTATATTCTCAAAACTAACTTTCAAAATGTAGATTAGACTATCGTAACTGTACTAATTTTTAGCAATAGCTATTGTTTACTAGTGATTTTTAATAAACGTGACTGAGAACCTTGCCAATTCACGTGGGTAGGTAACCCACATGTTTAACCGCTAATTTTCATCCCTCTTGCACAAATTCTCTCAAAAATGTTTTTTCGGTAGAATGAGCCAACTCACACTCACTCAAACTCTTATATTTATAATATGACAAAGCAAATAACAAGGGACAAAAGTGTCATTAGTTTTATTTACACTTTTACTCACGTCTACTATTTGCATCCCAGGTCCATTCCAGTTGAAACGTTTTGAATCACTGACGAGCAAAATCTGGATTCACGCATTCAGGCAGACAGTGACCAATACCCTCACGGTACTTTTTCAGATCATCAGATCGATAGTGACTGATTGATTACTTGATTCACTCTGTCCCCTCCTATAAAATGTCGACAATATATCCACCTTTCCAGGAATATCAAAATCCTCATGCACTGTCTTCACTTTACAAATGCTACTGATTTCAGCAAACCTCAACCTTTATTTCTCCTTTTCAATTTTTATTTACAAAAACTATATTTCTTTTCGACTACGTTTGTATTTGGTCGGATTGCCAAGTAATGTTTTGTCTCTCTTCTTCACCTCTTCACTTCACCCAGATTGATCTCCAAAAAAGGGGACAGCCGCGTCGGAAGACTAAAAGACAGATGTGCATCCTGTGTATTGCATGTCAGTGATTGTGTTGATGATGATATGATATACGATATGAAATTAATAATCGCACATTTCACATTCTTATTCCTAATATACAAGCCCTACTAAGCCCTTCATCACATGACCTTGCCTTCATGAAATGCATAACCAGAATAGGATCGATCCCTTCGCTCCTCGTGTATTCATGTCAGTGGAAAGGGGTCGTGTTTCATACAACAAAATGTTCACATCATATTTTGCATTAGAAGACCCTTCGACTAGACGTAAAACATAATAGCTGTATGCAATGCGCAATGTATCAAAATCCCACAGTGTTCAATCGATTGTGATTCTCTGGTGCATCATATGCATGAGACATTGCATGAGAGCACGTGTGATTATTATTACCACTGCGTCATGTTGTAGACTGCATTGCCTTCATATACCGACGCGCCAGCGATACCATCTGAAGCTCACACCTTAACCCTGTCTGATTTCTGATATGAAATAAAAAACGAAAAAAAGATGTTACATAGCTCGCGCCAGCGATACCATCTGAAGCTCACACCCTGTCTGATTTCTGATATGAAATAAAAAACGAAAAAAAAGATGTTACATAGCACAAACAACTCTTTTTTTAATTATTATTACATTAATTTCATAACTTTTTAGCACATGATGATGCAACCCATTTCAATTCAGAGTTCAGCGTATTGTCTGTCAGTCAATAATAATATCTAAACTTGCAACAAATCCTTTATCCACGTCTCCAGTTAAGGTGGCAATAGACCGAAAGCCATCCAATCGAACAAACAACCAATCCTCCTCATTTGCTGCCCGCTCCTCCTTGGAATCCACGTACGGCTTCACTTTTGCCACTTGATCGGTGACGTCCTCTGGAAAATACACTTCTCCCGTGTACACGTCTTCCTTGTTGACGAAAACCTTGAAATGGATGTGGAGGGCTCGGTGGAGGTACCAGCCTGGATGAATGTTAATTTTAAAAAAATATATATTATTTGCATTTAAATATTTTTATTAGTAGTTTAATTAATTAATATTAAAATAATTCCCCAACCTGGGTACACCGTCATAAAGGTGACTTTCCCATTTTCATCCGTTTTCTGAATTCCCCGGAGAAATGTGGAATTATCTGAAGGCTCCGCGTGGGCTCCAGTTATTTCCTTGGACCCTTTTAAAACATAATATTTTATTTCATAATATCACACAATTTAAAAGTTTTTTAGTAATACCCAAAGTGATTGATTGAGTGTTTCTCTAAATTACCTGGCTTTCCCAACGGGTAATAACCCAAATATGCCGAATAAACTCCGAGTGCATCTGGCTGCCAAACGTGCACATCTGCATCGACCACCGGCTTGCACTCGCTGTTGTAGTCTTTAACAGTCAGCTCCAACTGCAATGGGACGCCTTGCCGGTCCTCCCGCACGTCACTGCGGACCGGCTGGGCTGGAACGTAAAACGGACCCTCCATCGCATGCGGAGTGGGATAGCATTTTTTGTGACAGTGTCCATCCGCGCACTCCTTCGGTTTTCCTCCATCATTATTATTATTGCTGTTCCCCCATTTTGCGCTCACTGGAAGGTTAGCAAAGTTAACTAGAGCCAAAACTAAAACCGTGGATAAATAATACATTATTCAATTGTTATACTACTGTGAAGTTTCAGACAACTAGAGAGACATTTGTCAGCTGTAATACCATCCTACCTGTTGTGTAGTAGGTAGTAGATAGGTACCGGTACCATCATCATCAACATGTTTTTTTTTGTGCTGGAAAACATCTTCCACATTCACTTCATACTTCTTTTCATTTTATTTTATTGTTATTCATGCTCCTTTTCCGTTCACTGGCTCCGTTTTGGTTGACGGAGTTTCAACAAACAAGAAGTAGAAATACAAGTTTTTTCTTCTTCTTCTTCTTCTCATACACAAGTATTTCATGCTAAAGGTAATCCACACGTTGGTTTTTGACCACTCTAAACCAGATTAACTCTCAAGATTAGGCGTGAGTCCAGCAGGTGGAAATAAGTGGGAACGAAGAGGCTGGCTGTTAGTATTTAGGCACTTCATTCGATGATGATCATCATTATGTCCATGTACCTATGCATCTATATGCATCCATGCTCACGTTTTAATTGCATGGTACGAAATCATGAATGAGATATATATAATAATAATATATAGTTTACAAGATTTGTATAAGTACTACTAGACATGTTTTTGTAAAAACAGATATAGGAAGGGAAATAATATCGCTTTCCGAACAGGAAACAAGTGGGAATGGGAATTTGATTGCAGTTTTTGTAAATATTATTATTTTCTGGCAAAGCTATGCAGTTTTTTAGGTAAAGCAGTTCACTGGAGTGTGGTTGCTCTGCTGATATTACGCTTCCAACCAAACTCGGTTTATGTAAGCTGAGAACCTTTCGGTCCGTCGATACGATAACGACATGTTTTGGAAACAAAGACAAATAATGAATCATTGCAAAGAAAACACATGGAGCATCAAAATATTATCATAAGGAGGTCGTAATTGTTTGTGAACACTTATAAGTACTACTAGACATGTTTTTGTAAAAACAGATATAGGAAGGGAAATAATATCGCTTTCCGAACAGGAAACAAGTGGGAATGGAAATTTGATTGCAGTTTTTGTAAATATTATTATTTTCTGGCAAAGCTATGCAGTTTTTTTACGTAAAGCAGTTCACTGGAGTGTGGTTGCTCTGCTGATATTACGCTTCCAAAAAACTCGGTTTATGTAAGCTGAGAACCTTTCGGTCCGTCGATACGTTAACGACATGTTTTGGAAACAAAGACAAATAATGAATCATTGCAAAGAAAACACATGGAGCATCAAAATATTATCATAAGGAGGTCGTAATTGTTTGTGAACACTGCCAAACACACAACCATGGTCAAGGTTATCACTTAGTAAAAAGTAAAGACAACGAGAGTATTTTTTTTCTTTCGTCTTGTTCATCAAATCCTTTCACATTCACATCCAGTTAAGTTGAATGAAGCAATGTGATGTGGTCGCAAGGCGTGAAGGAGGCAGGCTATTATGCAAAAAGATAGAGACGTCTATTGTTTCTCGCTGTTTTATATTATCTGTTCCAATCTGACGCTTTGAAGCTGGTCGGTTATACAATATGCATTCGTATAAGTATTTAGCAGGTAAGTGTACAAGCTAATTACGTGGCGAAACTCTTCTTTTCCGCGTCTTAAGAAATTAAAAAGAGTTGTATTACACATTACATCGCTAGCCAGGAATGACCAATTTTTTTAAATTTGGGCTTGACAAACAACAAAAATACAATACACATGCGCATTGGGATTGCTGGGAGTTGTTGGGAATGTTAATTTGGGGATTACGAAACCTGCATTCGGATTTTTATCTGACAATGAGAGGAAAAATTACGTTCCACTTCCAGAGTCGAGTCGAGTGGAGTAGACGTCACGGGCACCTAATTTTTACCTTGCCAGTTTCCTGTCGACCTGTCGACGGATGAATCCCCATGCACGCCTCATGTGCACGATAGAGACACTTCATAAACCTCAAGTTTTTTTTGAACAGCATAAGATCATGGAGGAATTTTATTTTCCATCTTTTTTTCTCTTAATACAAAGATATGATTCGAGTGATGCACGGAATGACGCATATAACGGGTGATGACCGGGTCAAAAACTACGCAAACTGAGGCTTATATCGCGTGACAAAATCAGAAAAACAGGAAAAACGTCTTTTTTGAGCTAAAATTAAAAAATGGGATTTTGATGGGCCTTGTCTTCTTGGTCGGAGTAATAAACTCTTGTGTTTTAACGTTATTTCCAGACATAACGTAATTAATTTTTTACAGGTTTACTCCTGCAAATCATTCATTGCTTGTTCAATTTGCGTGTTTTTGCATAGTTTGAACTTGTAACATAATCATGGGCCATGGGCCGGCGGCGGCGGTGGCGTGGCGTGGCGGTACAAAGAAGTAAGTGGTACTTGATACTAAATACTAAATTATTCGCATTTTACCTGCCGTAATCGATTCCATTACCGAGTTAATACAATTTTTTTGTGCCATTTTATTTTTCACTCAAAAATATCCTGGGCTCAATTTNGGTGGCGTGGCGTGGCGGTACAAAGAAGTAAGTGGTACTTGATACTAAATACTAAATTATTCGCATTTTACCTGCCGTAATCGATTCCATTACCGAGTTAATACAATTTTTTTGTGCCATTTTATTTTTCACTCAAAAATATCCTGGGCTCAATTTACATAATATGGGAGTATAATAATGGGTTTTGAGGTAGTGCGCAAAAAATTTAGTTAGTTACTTTTGTACGCATAATATGCTATTAAATAATACAAAATACAAACCACAAACCTCGTGTTAAAACCGTGTTTCAAGGTAGCTAAAAACAATAATATATCATCGTCGTGTCCGTTTAAGTACTTTAACAAACACATTACATTACGCCTACGCATGTTTAAATGTTTACATTGTTTCCAATTAGCATCAACATCAAGTTCAGCAGATATCGACATTACAAAAACGTTTTGGGCAGAGTCGAAACATTTTTTGTCATTTTTTATTTTATTTTATCTTAATGTGTGTGACAGAGCGTTTTTCTCGTATCACACACATTTCGCAGCAGGAGGCTAAGTAAACTTTCTGGGGAAAACCTTTTTAAAACTGTGTTTCAAGGTAGCTAAAAACAATAATATATCATCGTCGTGTCCGTTTAAGTACTTAAACAAACACATTACATTACGCCTACGCATGTTTAAATGTTTACATTGTTTCCAATTAGCATCAACATCAAGTTCAGCAGATATCGACATTACAAAAACTTTTTGGGCAGAGTCGAAACATTTTTTTGTCGTTTTTTTTCTATTTTATCTTAATGTGTGTGACAGAGCGTTTTTCTCGTATCACACACATTTCGCAGCAGGAGGCTAAGTAAACTTTCTGGGGAAAACCTTTTTTCTTTTCCTTCCATTGTTCCCATTATGTAAATTTCAATTAGAGTTGAGTTGAGTGAGATCTTTTTGTTTACAAGTCAGAGTACAAACTGAGGAGCAGCCTACGACGATGCTGGAAATTTTGTTATGAAAATTTTTGCAAATTATATGCCTTATCCATCGAAATTGGGAATGTATACCTGTGGCTGTCTGGTACCACTACACTGCACTAGCTTCATTAGGGTAATATATAACCCTAATAGTGCATGCAGCCATACTTACTTGGAATTGCAATGGCCAAATTGATTTCCAAGAAAAAATCCATTTTGCAGATTCTTCCAGCAAGCACAGAACAGTACAGAAGCAGCACGCATAATGAAGAACAGCTTTGCAAA
>JAANSN010004897.1:0-13757 GCA_036850665.1 Dicranocentrus wangi | reverse complement strand
TGGCGAATTCGGTTATGGCTTCCCTGACTTTTATACGTGTCTTTATAACTTGTTTTCCATTTAAAAGCATTGGCAATCGCCTTCCCTCAAACTCATTCATAAAAATCTATGAAACCATTATTGAATCTGTCAAATTTTTACATTTTCGTATTCTTCAGATTGCTGACATAATGTTTCTTGTTTGGGAATTTTAAATTGCCGTTCTATTTTTAAAATATGAGCGTTTTGAAAAAGCGAATCAATAATCGCCTTGCAAATTTATTCAGAAAATATCTCAGAGTGCCCCCAAAATCTTTTCCCGCGTCGCGTCGTAATACAACCTTAAGTAGCCACTCCTTTATGTGCTACTACACATTGCGCACCCGCCCGTAATTTTTACAGTTTGTCGTAGATACAATTGGCGAAGCTTCCGGCGCTGACGTATAATGCTGCACGTGCAAACAATTTGGCGTAATTAATTCTATAGTAAGCGATTTTAAACAAGACTATTGTTTTTACGAGAAGAAATATAGTAGGCAGTTTGGGAAACAGGTTATGTTTTGTAACTACGTACTACGTGACCTAAACGTCGCCATTTAAAATCCAAGTTACAGGACCCAACAAGCTGGAATTTTATATAGGCATAGTATCAGAGTACCACCTTTCACTTAATCTTAGTAGTGTTAGGTTAGGTGCGAAAGGTTATTATGGATGTGAGTATATGAGGTTCGTTATATCTTATATACTGATACCGTCAGGATGGTCTTTTTCATATAGGTTAGTGTTACGTTAAGCATAGTACGCTGCTAGGTTTTTTCGATCGAAAAAGGTTTAGCTCGAAAAGTGCAAATGCACAAGGTTTGTGGAATCATGTAGCGAAAACGAAAATTATTATTTCATAATCTTTTCGTTCGCGATCCCCAATATTGGTACGGTGCTCCAAACGAAAAATTAGTGAGCGAAAAATATTATGCATGTAAAGTTCACTATCATAGAGTGTTCAATTTCACTGCTGCTAACGCGATTTTTGAACTCACTTGTCTTGCAGAATGCATTTCCACAGTTCACGCGCTTTTCACATCGTGGAAAAATAGGGGTCAATTCCATGCACGATGTTTGTGAAAAAATCAAATTTTCGCTCGAAAATGCACTGTTAGTGGAATTTTCACGGTTGTCCGTCGAACTGCGTACCAAGTTTGGGAAACACGAGCGGAAATTTCCACGATCCCATTTTTCGGTCGAAAAAGCCTAGCAGCGTACTATGCTTTAGGTGCGAAAGGTTAGGGGTGGGGTGTATTACGAAATTCCGGGTGAACTGGTACTCTGATAGTTAGTTACTATGGCCAGACATAAGATTTTGTAAGTTGTACCTAGGTATATAAACCTGCAGCCTAGTGGGTCATGCAACTTCACTCTGGAGGGTTACATACATACATACATACAAAACAGGAACATAGATTATTAGTTCGCTGCAAAGCAAAGCTTATGATCTTGCCATTGTTGTCCGGGACGGACTGTGAGTTGGTAGTGGAAGAGCGGATTGTGAGAACGGAATATGGGAGCATAGTACATGACAAAAGTTGAGTGGTGCCACCGGGAATCGAACCCAGTATCGATTGGCTTAGGCCGCCACGCTCTGCCGTTGAGCTAGACACACCACCTTTGCCCAGTACTATGCTATTATGGAGAATGTAATGATTCCCCATATCACAGCCATGTCTGTCTGTCTGTGCGTCCGTAACGCTTATTTTTGAAAACACCTTAATTATTATTTTATCGGACATTTGGGTTGGGTTGGTCTGTAAAGTCTATAGGCTGGGGGAGGGGTGTTGCGCATAGGCGATTGGTGAGGCTCATATAAGTTTGGTGGTGTTAGGATTTGTATGGTTAGATCGTACGCGTTAAGACAGCGAGCTACGTTTTATTCCAGCTTGGTGGACTTGTTATTATATCATATTATTACCAGGTCCATCTTGTTGTTTTGTTGCAAAGTCAGTATGATCTATATTTCTCAAACAAGGCTTGCTTGATTATCAGAAACGTAAATAACTTCGCTTCCCAAATTACTTCGAGTCATCCCAGTCCCAGCCCCTCACAAGTATAAATTTAGAATGGTTCCTTTCCTTATCGGTTCGCATAACATATTCAAGCATCTTATGAAGTAAGATGTGGCTTGACATTTTCGTTGTACCTGCAAATGAGGAATGTAATGGGATTTCGTGTAAGTCCCACCAGGTAATATAATTTATGAAAGAGTATTTGGACAGGTGCCATGCCGCAAATGCGTATCTCCTTTGAAATAACAAAGATTACACTATATATATATATGTATATCATAGCAACAATATATATCATAACCATATATCCACACCATATTTCTCACATGCCTCAAAAGCGTTTCAAAAAATACTACACAGTGCAAATAAAAACTTCAAAAAACGCTCAAACGCCCAAGTTCCCCGAGTCTAGTGAAACTGGATTTTCCTGTTCTCCGTCACTCATTCGGTCAGAGATAGAATACTATGATGACGAAACAAAAGGAGAAAAACCTGCCCATAAAATAATTTTTATTACTGACGACTGAGCAAAAGTCGCGCTAGTTGTAGTGTGCGAATGCTTCGTATCTTCTTCAGCCGTGACATAAAGGACACACAAGAAATCTAGAAAAATAAGGGAAAGTTACGTTTTCTCCAGAGACCCCAGAATATTACACTCCACTCCTTCACCGCACTGAGAACGTCCTGCTCATTCAGGTATGCGTAAAGCGATGCAATAGTGGTGATAAAAATACCGCAATACAACGTTTGCTAAAATGTTTAAAAAGAGGCATAACACTTTGGGTGTCCGGTGAGGATCGGTCAAAACTTTAGATATAGATTGTTTGAACATTTTAAGCATAAATCATTCTCTTTATATGTCTCGAATTCGTAACCGTTTCGAGATATGGACGTTCAAAGCCAATTTGGCCTAATTTTCATTTAATTCAGAATTTGGAAGCCACTGTTTACTAAGAAGGTTTACTGTGTGTGGACCTGAGGCATTTGGCGTACGTCAAGTCATCCATTTTCTCGGTTGAGCTCATATGTAGTGATTACCGAGTCATTCTTTAAACATACGCGAGATATTGACCTAAAGAATCTTTGTGCAAAGTTTCAAGTTGAAACTCTGAAGCGTTTTTGAGTTATCGTCTAAAGGATCTGATGGATATTTTTTCCGTTACTAAACTACAATAAAAATGTCGTGGGCGTTCGGAGGTAGTAGCCAGGCGATTTCACACAAACCTGGAGGGTGGTCAATTCCAATCATCTATAGAGTAGTCAGCGTTTGAATTTGAGTGTCAGAAAATATGTAGTTAAATGGGGATTACGTATTTTTCAAAACTCATTAAATATCATAGTCATAGTCGAATCCACCAAAATATCAACTTAATCAAGAGCTAAGAAGGCATACTCTTCGTATTTAATAAAAAATCTATACAACCCTCAGGATCAGAACAGGTTTCAAAGTAAGTTTTAAACTACAACTTTTGGCTGAACAAAATGATATATTATTATTAAAATCTTTATTGCAGACACAGTTGCGTGTACAAGAGGTCCATATTGGCATAAGATAAAAAATAATTGATATGGTGTAATAATTAAAAGTATATACAAAATCACATATGGTGGTCCTATACATTGCAATATGCAGTAATACTTGAAAATTTATTCACCAGATACCAAAACTGAAAAATTGTAAACGCAAATACTCCATGCGCTTCATTGGCAAGAACGGCACTTGCAGAAAAGCGCACGAGCAATACCTAAACGTTACCTGCTTGTTATACGTAGTTGAGTTTAATCGTATTTTGTTCATTCTTAGCTATTGCAAAATAAAAACAGGTTATTAAAATATCGCGGAATTCTATTGGTTCAGTTTATATAAGCTAAATAATAAATAAATAGCACATGTAGTAATCGGACGGAATATCGGAATATAGTACTAATTGACAGCTTGTAATATCAGTTCATATATTGTAATTTTTAATACTGGAGAGGCTTCCATTACGCCCGGTGCCCACGCCCAAATGGCTAAAATAAACCGGCGTAGAAATGGCTAATGTGCGAAAATCGCCGGAGAATTGCCCGTTAACGGACCGACGGGACGGACACTGCATGCATTTAATAAGCTATGCCTAATAATGACAAGCGTATTAACATACGGTACGTACGGTACGGACGGACTGTATTTTCACCCGTTTATATTTTCTCTTCCAAGAACTTTCCGCTGAGCTGACTTCTCCCGATATAACTTATGTGCTTTACCAATTCATTTGGGGTATGCGATGTCATTCTAATTGTAAGATGCAATGTATTCACGATGCGTATATACATACACACACATAACACATGGGTCCACGTCGTTTTCTACTTTTTACGCAGATAAACATGCATGACTTACTATTATTAGACAGCAGACCAACAACGCCGATAGAGGATGGTGCGCCGAATGGTTTCATGCGTGGCATTTGGCATTGCACAAGTTAAGTTGTATGTATGTGGCCGATGCATGCGATGGTCCACGTTTCCCCGTGTATTTTGCTATCTGTTGTGTGTGTAGCAACATAAAAGGCTTTTTTTACCACGCTCATCTTGATTTCCAGATAGGAATTCTTCCTTTGGTGATACAGAGGCGATAACTGAATGGAAATGCTGAGAGCCAGTGCCGCATTTCGTAGCATATATGTACTAATATATTTATGTAAAAGTACTACATTAAGTTTTCTCCTGGAATAAAGAGCTAAAAGAAAAAAACACATGGGCAATAAGATCTCTTCTCTTTATAGCTTGGTGGGTCCGATTCTAGGACTATAGCGCTAAATGGCTGCCTCCAACCAACCGGAGACTTTCTCTTGAACAAGAAACAGTTTTCTTTTCAGCATGTCTCTAGCGACTTTTACGGGTGGTAGTATGGGGAATCAGAGATGCATGGAAGAGCCGAGCTTGTGGAACGAACGTGAATAAGGAGCACTAACACAGTCAACAATAGATAGCGGAGCAGCTGGGAATGGAAAAAACGGTAGGGTCTACCTACCACTGCCTGCACTGCCGCCTCGTACTTGTACTATACTATCATCTTCACCACACAGTCTGCCCAGTTGATTCGTGGCTGGCTTGGAATTAATACGTAAAACACGAGGCTCTCTAAGATCTGTGTTACATTTGTTACTGAATAATGAGTAAGCAATACACGGATAAGTGAACATTTCTTTGTACTGTTCTTCGCATTTTTCTGCCTGCACTTACATCCACATCATACTACCTATTCATACTTACTTAATCTGTATCATCGGAAACAAAGTAGTTTTTTTTAACGTACAAAGACTTTTTCATTGTTAACCATAACGAAGGGGATAATATGATGTACAAGAAATGAATCTCTTGTGGGCTATCTTGAAGATAGCTAGAAAGGATTGTGCAGTACATATTACACTGGCAGGCACATAGCACTTTCTCCTCCTCATTTCTTCTTTTTCTCAGAAAGCATTTTCCCATTGGAAAATCTGCTCTTGAGCGAGTTAACCTCGGTCATTATTTACGAGAACGTATATCGGTATTTGTGCAAATATCTATCAGCGCACATGGCACATATCTCCCGAGAAAGACCAAGACACATCACCAGAAACTCGAAGTTTTACAAGTTTTTCTACTTTACTGTATTATGTCGATACGGTAAGTTTAAAAAACTTGTTAGCTCTTTCTTACTCAAGTAGGAAGCCATTTATTAATATGAGCACGAAATGAAAAATGAAAAAGTGCGCTGTGTAAGGGCAAGTCAGCATAACGACGTCGGGGTGAAATCCCAAAACCAAAACTTAAGCTTTTGTCTTTCCAAGTAAGTACAATACCAATACACAATATACCCACGGCCTAAATGAATATGTATAGGTACATAATAAAATGCTGAAAGAAAAGTGCATACGTATGTACAACACTTAGGTAAGGCAGAAATAGAGCTACCATGAACCCTCTGATGCCTGAGACTGAGACAGACTAATTGACTAAACGAAAATCTGAACGTAATCCTTCGCTATGTATACCCCATTTTTGTTGTCTCTAGTCGTGTGGCGAGAATACGGTTTTGATGTTTATTGTGGTAAGCTAAGCTGGGCGCTGGGTTCAATGGAAAAAGCAGAACAAGACACAAAAATAACAGTATTTTAGCGGTCACCATGCATGTAATTGTAGGCAGGTCACTGCAAGGTAAGAAATCGTACTCCGAAGACGAAGAACGACGACAAAGAGAGACGACATACATATAAGCACAGTAGACCTTGCACTAGGCTTGGGTACTTAAACAAGCATGGACTTTCCGTTTGTTTTCTTGTGCTGCTGTGGTGAAGTGGCAATTTTCCTCTCACAATCAGATAGATGACTCGACAGTTTTTGATTGCCATTTTCGCCTTCCTGGTTTCTAATAGTTTTCTTTGGAAAAAGTCTTGTGTAGTGTTTTATTTTATAAAGTTAGCACGGGATTGGGGGTTTCCTGAAAGTGAAATGAGAGAGGACTGAAATGGACAAGGACGAAGGAGAAAATACAAGTGATTTACACATATTACTTATTAGCGATTTGTGCGTGGACATTGGGCGTAATGGCATCCATTCCAGTGGTTTGAAATGACAATATATATGAACGGTCATTATTACAAACGTCGATCTACTCCCGACTTTTGTACTGCGCTATTTATTAAATTTTTGTACAATACGAAGAATATTCCTTCTTAGTTGTCGATTAAGTGAATAATTTGGCCGATTCGACTAGAATTGTGATAGTTTGAGTTGAGTTGAGAGAGATTCGAAAAATAAGGAATCCTCCTTTGATTACCTTGCCTTCTACGAATTTAACTTAAATTCGAACATCGACTCAGAAATTTTGTACGCAGCCTCTCTAGATATGTATTGATTTATCAATAACGTAAGCCACACGGTATTTTGGGGACAGTCGGTTTACCTAGAAATTGACACACCAGTTACCACCCTAACGGTTTGCGTTAAAATAACTTAAAATGCTTAGCTAATACCACCACACGCCCTAGGCTTATTACTTGTTGTTTGGTAACGGAGAAAAGATCCAACGGTCCAGAGAAGTTCAGATAATGAACATAATAACACTTATGTCAAACATAGTTTTAGTTACATTACATCTTATATTGGTTGGATTAGGTTAACTAGCAATGTAACTCATCAGTAATTGCTGGTGTTTTAGAAGGATTCCAGGTATGGAGGAAAGTATGTATTAGTTTGAAACAATTTCACGGGACGCATTTTCCAGAAATAAACAGATTTTACCATTCCGTTATTACATACAAGAGCAAAACTACACGTTTCCATTTTTCGAAACTACAAAATCCGAAGTTTATTCACATCCAAGTCTTGTCCTGTGTAGGGAGTTGGGGAGTAGTTCGCAAAGCTTGACTAGGTAGCTGGAGCTGCCACTGGTTGTGATTTGTAATTACTACTTAATGCAATCTATCTTCAATTGATTTGGGTTTAGACATGGACAGTTAAATCCTTCATATTTTGTGGCACGTTTTGAAGCATATAACCGTCCAGGGAACAATACAAGGAAAGTGTCTCCACTCAGATTATGTTTAGCGATTTGATATGAAGTCCTGATGGCAAATAGTGTCTAAAACCGTTGAAATTATTTGACATTTGAGAATGTGCCCCATTGGGGGGTACCTATTTGTTTGTCATTTCTAGTATAAATTGAAGCCTGCCCATAGAAACCTAACCTAACCGAATCCACCTTATGTCAACCTCAAAATACCAAAAATATTAAAGATGCACTAATTTAACCTCTCACGATCTGCCATACGATCATCACTTTGATTATATACAGTTAGTATGGACGCAAGAAATATCCTATGGTAACATTGACATAGCGTACAACAGGCCGGTCGCCAAGCTTAGAAATACCAGAAGCTGAGAAACGCTAGTTTTAGGGATAGAAAGAATTTTGTACAACAGTAGTAACAGTACTATAGACTTACATTACTTTACAATACAACAGCTACTGCATTGATTCAATAAGAATACTACTACTGTAATAAAGTGATTTTGTGAGTGCCAAAAAACATGTTGTTCGTAGACGAAACGAAAATTTCCCATATATTTTAAATCGAAGAATTTTATCAGTCACGGTCAGCAAATTGGATATAGTCACAAAATTCTTACTATCCTTAGCACTAGCGTTTCTCATATGATATTTCTAAATTTACGATTTTTGCATCTCCATCTCAGCCGATTTTCGATAAGCTTGGAGACCGGCCTGTTGCACCCAATGTGTGTATGTTACCATAGGATAGATTTGCTATGGACGGGCTTCAGTTTACATTGGAAATCCCAAGGTAATTTCTAAGGAGTCATTGAGGTGAAGTATGTAATACCGCCAAGCCGCCAATAATTTCAACGATATTAGACGCTACTTACCAGGATACGTGGACAGTCTACCTTCCGAAACTGCAAAATACGAAATTGATGCATCTTTTTTCCTTATAGTTTCTTATAGTCCAAGTACCCCAAATAGGCAATATACACCATGCTAAACCGTTTGATTTTTTGCAGTTTCAGAATCCACTATGCAGACTATTTAGTTACCCTTAGTACAATATCAAACCACCAAATCCTAATCTGAGAGGAGACATTTTCCTTGTATTAAGCCACCGTCAAGTTTCGGATTTTTTTAATATATGGTGACGATTACTTAATTGCTTTCTTGCTCAGCTGCGCAGTAATATTAGCAGTAACCTTTATGGCATTGCAAGCCTAATAGCAGGATGATAATACCTATATGCTTGCAAAAAGTTATATGATTTTATGTCTAGAATTGTATTGCTCTTGATCAACGAAGGGAAAAAATAATTATTGCTACTATAGTAACTATAGTCTCTGTGTATTGCACGGCATGGGGTGCTTGCTCGTCAGTTTCATTTCTTTATTCAATTTCTTGAACCAAGTACGTCCAACCCTAATGTTTTTAATTTGTGTCCAACACCATATAATATATTATTTGTCATTCTCACTAGCAAACAAACAGCGAGCAACTTAGGATCATCGCTCTCTCCTCTCCCTTTCTAATGAGTAACTGGAGAAGGAAAGGAACAGTACACAGAATAATAACAACAACAAACGCCAGTTCGGAGAAGCGCAATAAAGACAACATCACAGGACATCTCGAAAATCGTCTCACTTACCATGATGAACGGGAACAGTTTCGACTCACATGATCCTAGCTTTCCTCATCTTCCTGCTGCTTTCTTAGTTCTGCAAATGAGAAATGGAATGGGAAGAGATGAACTAGGAGTCAGGTGAATGTCACAAACAGAAAAGGAGACGAGCACAAGCCTCGAGCTAGAGCTACATTTCCCCTTACTACATGCATCCGTACAAACTACAGACCACAATGATATTCCCTGTAACGTGGAACCTCCAAAGCATTAAAAGAATGCATTTTCCACAAAATATAAGCGTGATAAAAAACGTCAGGTGAAAAATGGACAAAAACTCGGACTCACTAACAAAGAAAAGGCACGAGACGTGGATTCTATTACGTAAACTACGTAAACTTCATTTATGGATTAAAGATGAGTAAGCTTTTATTTTAACTCCTACCTCGCTTTCACTTTTCATGAGGACCTCATCAATATTTTAAATGATAAAATAACATTCGAAGGTGGTATATAGCGACACCGACATATCTATTTTGGATTACCGACACTTTCATCCCAATCTTTTCATTCCCATCATTTCAACCCATAATCAGTTAATCCCCATCACTCATCCCGAAGCCATTTAATCCCCAATCATTTCATGTCACAAAAGGATTAAGAAGGAGAGTGATTGAGAGTGTTTATTAAGGACGTTTTGAATAATCCCAATGTGGATTCATAGGCTAAAACGACAATCTATCCGTCGCTTCTACTCCTTCCTAAACACTAATCAAATCCAGGACTATGCATTGGAAATCAGTTGCAATTTTGTGACTGTATTTTGCAAACACTGAAATAAAGACTTATCCTATCCTGTACATGTAGCGAGTTAAAACCAACGTAAAAGTATGCATTTTCAATTCTGAACCTAACCTAACCAAAAATAGATATTCCATTACTTATTGACAGTCACCTATACATATATGTAATTCTATTTGTTAAATCTTAACCCTTTTTCTTTGGGGATGAAATGATGGGGGATTATATGGTTTTGGGATGAAGTGATGGAGACGAAACGATTCGGGGATTAAATGATTACGGGATGAAATGATGGGGGTGAAAGTGTCGGTCACCTCTGTTATTAGGTGAAAATGAGAAAAAGTTTGTCACTAAAGAAAAAATAATTTCAGAGAACCTCTTAAACCAATGCAGACGCAGATCAGTGCATGAAGAGAAGTGGTAGAAATGAAAAGGGGTTGTGCAATTGACATGGACATTTTGAGTGCGCACAACAGTGATACAGCTTCCTTCAATGAAAATGTGATTCGGATTTTCGGATTGAATCGTCTGGTACTTGCAAGCGTACAACTTTGTGGATTACGCCAAAATGAAATGCATGAATTCCGAATGTACTCAAGAACCCATTCTGATAATGGTAGACTGGCTGCATTTGTTTGTATTTTTCAATTATGTATTAACCGCAGTCCTCCCGTCCACATGAGCTCTACGATTGAATCGGCAGCATTACAACACATACACAACATGTATTTGCAGACTGGTGACAGCCAAATCAACATAAAAAATTCAACCTAAAATCGTGATTAAAATGATATATACAGGAATTTACCATGATGGCAACTACGACTGGAATAAATTTGTTTTTCATCATTGACTTTTAAAAATTATTTGTAGATCTTGTGAAACAACGTGACTATGACTAACACATCGATAAAATGTTAATTCCCTTTTCCGTATCCACAATACAATGATGTTGATCATTGTTGGGAGTACTTGAGTCGTCGTCGGCAGTGCTCGTTCGTCGTTTAAAAATACTGAAGTGTTGTTCAACGTCATCATCGCGTTCTCTAGACATTTTTGTGGGATAACATTTTCGGAGTGAATTGTGAGCGTATAACTGTCCTTTTCAACTCCTGTCTATTACGTTGATATTCAAGTGTGTGCTTTCATCATTTCTCCCATCTCAAGTATATATTTTGACATCCTACACAAACACTGAAGAATACAGGAAAAATGAGTCAAACGAAAGACAACACGAGTCCTGATTCAACATCAGAGAAGGCCTTGACAATTGACAAGGCGGCCTTTCTGATGCTTCGCGTTCGTAAGGTTCTCAAAAAGAAAGTCCAAAAGAGGAAAGAAGAAAGGGAGCGTAAGGCATCGTAAGTTGGTTTTTGTATTTTTGTAACATAAATGTCTTTTCTTATCACGAGAATTGTTTCGTTTTATTGACACCAATTTTCATATTTTCTCCATTTTCTGCTTTAAACAGAAACGACAAAGAGTAATTGCTGTTTGTACTGTAGTCTGCTCCCATTCCTCTTTTAAGTCCCTTTAAAAATTAAGTCTCAATTTTTTTTTGGAAAATGATGAAAAGTGAATATGATGACGATGATGTCGATGATGAAGGATACCGTGGAATGTTTAATTTTTTGTTTATACTTTGCAACCTCTCATTCTCAAGGAGAACAGAAAATACAACAATACAATCATCCTTGACTCTAGGGCAATTCAGCGTGACAAGAAGTACTCAAAATGATATAAGTACTTAACAGATGCCGAGAAAGATCAATAAATGACGCAGAGCCAAAAGTAATGCATGAAGCCACATGCAATACGTTGGCTTGATCAGCAACCTTCATCAGTATTTTAAAAAGTGTTATGTTATATTGCAGTTTGCTCCAAGATCTTTAGGCTACCTAGGTTCTCTCAAAGACTAGTATCCACGTTATCCTTTTCGCTCATGTATAATGAAAATGAAAAAAATGGTTTAATGGGGAATGCACTTTGCAGCTTTGATGGTGAAACTGAGAGGTATTAAATCAAATTTTCGGCCTCTACGGTTCACGTACATTTCACTTGAAGTCTTCAGGTTTCAGTGAGCGAAAACATATATAGTGAAAGATGAAAACCCCATGGCAACCCCCTGAACCCCCAATTCATTTGTTTGCCTCCCATTGCCCCAAATTCGAAAGGGAGATTTCGCGAAAATGGGGGTACCTGTTCACTCAGACCTGCGCCAAAAAGAACAAGGTTTTGACCACAATGGTGGAACGATTGTGTAAATTCCCCCTTCATTTAAGCATCAACGTGAGTATACCGTTTCACTGTCAAAAAGCGTAACGTGAATACGGGTTTTAAGACGAATCGTATGTAATAGATACTTTGGAAAACAGGGTACTCAACTACGTACCTTAAAAATTGGCATTTAAAATACCCACATGCGAAATAGTTACACTGCGTATTTACGGCGAAATTTTCCAAACTCTCTAATATTTATGGGAAACTATATGGAACAAATCGTATTTGTTCTTACAAAGAATGCATTCTACACAACACATGAACATAACAACTACAAATACACGCCTACTATTACTTTTCGAAATCGTCCCGTCCCGTACAATGGTGCAATTTCCCGTAGTTTTTCAGTGAATTAGAGAACCTAAGTAATCGCTTGTTCCATGTTTCCCTTAGTTCCACCAGCCTTGGTTTGCTCCTGTCCTGGACTTGCTTGTCCATTCACCGTTTCCTTCCTATTATACGCTCATGTTCTTCTATAGTGGATGTCACTTTCTCATGCAATTTATTCGTTTGTATAATACACAGGGTTTCACCAAGACCGTCGATCGCGCCATTTGATACAATATGTGAGAGCACTGCAGGATCTCCGGAGTTTAACCCGGAAAAACCTATCCGCAAGTTTAATCCGAAACGACTGATCCGGTCCAGGACAATGCCGGCTATTCTCACGCAGCGAAAAGTTTCTCCCAACGAGACACCCAGACGGCACTCTCATCAACATTGTCAAAGAGGTATGTCCGTGTACGTACGTTCACTCACACGAACTTCACATGTATGGTTAGTTTCACCTTCACGTTCAGCAGAGTAAAAATGGGCAAAAAGGGAAAGGACAAATGCGTCTACTCGCCGCTGCCTGGTCGTGGGAGTGTGGGACTTTGAGGAGTACTACAAAATGACTTGGTGGATTCTTTTGTATTCCCTTTGAGTACACTTTTTGTAGCATTTGTAACTTTGACGGAAAGTACATTCCGAGAGTTGCAGAAAAGCAGACGGAGAATTCCAAATAATTGAAATCAAGTCTGATGGACGATAAATCACGTTCACGTGGTAAAGAAGCTCTCAAGCATTTTATCTTGCCAGTCATCCAGCCAGGTACCTCTGAAATGATACAAAGAAAGGTTCGAGGGGAAGAAATAAGTAGGTAATTCGTGTGAAGTGTGGCACATTTGAATAACGGCAGATTTTAAATGATTTTCCGTGTGGGCCATGAATGACGCATATCTTGTATAATAAGCAGTTGCATATATTTGCATATATATTAAACACTTTTCGTCCAACGACAAACAGTCAACATCAGAAAATCAAATCATGAACGTTACCATTGTCAAACTACGTAAATGTGTATCATTTGAACATTTATGTGTTTGTTGTTTGAAATCTGAAATTAGAAGGAAAAGTACAATTGATTTATTCTTTTGCGGACTATTGATCATGTCAAAAGCAAAGCTTATCACTTTTGTCCTTGCTTTAAACCAACAGACAGACAGAC
>JAANSN010004896.1:0-13762 GCA_036850665.1 Dicranocentrus wangi | reverse complement strand
GGATTTAACTATACTGGATTATTTACTTATGTGTTGATTGAATTTGATGATAACTGCTGTGGCCAGTTCGAACATGTTTTCAAGAGTGAGCATATGATTACTTCTCCCATGAGTGCTCCTGAACTATATGCACGATACTATTTACTCTTGTTACCTTAAATTGTTGATCAATTTGTATCTATTTTTTTCGTTTTACCCACACAAGTTGTCCAATTCTGATTTTGTTTGCTACTGAAACACATTGGACTTAAACAGTAATATTATTTTAATTGCTAATTAATATGCTTTCTTTCATTGGGAAATGTAGAAGAAGAGAGGAATTTTGATGAATGCTGTAAACGCTTTCAGTCATCATATCATAACAATACCATAACAAGACTCACCTTTGTTCACTTTCTCCGTTATTCGCAACCAGCACATCAACCACCATCTGCTCACATTTGTTTGAATCGCTTGAGAAGGGATTGCTGATATGTTGATTATATGATACATCATCCAAAAGCATGATGACAAAGAGGGATTTGTGACCAGCGTTTATTTCTGTACAATATCCTGTCGGGTTATTTATGAACGACAAATCAACATTTCGCCTCTTCTTGATGTGCCATATTGCAATGCCAGACACCTCAAGCTATTGAACATCAAGTACGCGTACGTGCACACTTTTGTACACATTTATAACGGGTTATATTGCAAGTTGCAAGTACCAGCTTTTTTTTAAATATTGGGACTGTTTGATTGACATCCTTTCAACTCTGATTAAATCGGATTGCGTCATGTAACTCATTAAGATTTCCCTCACGTAGACAATAATTTTTCATGGTCCATTTTATGTAATATCCACCTAACAATATTAGTAATCTTTTCTTGTTCGTGCTTGAACATGACGATAAACTGATGCAAGATGTTTATTTAAGACCCGTAATTATTCCACTGATAAGTATTTAACTGACCACTCAAGAACTGGAAGCTTCTGGAAATGGAAGTGGTAAAAATCAACAAAATCTGCTGCTGGGTAACCTCCTAAAACCTGACTACTTTAGTGTGCTTTTCATCATATTAGTTGTCGTAAACAAATAATTGATGCAATTATATATAATTGTTATCTAATTAACTTTATGAATTTTGTGCATGTGTGACTCCAGACTGTTGACATTGACATTTGAAGAGCCTCACCTTCACCGTAACCGTAAGGTTCAACTAGATTAACCAACATTACATAATAATATTACAAATTATTGATTTTTCAAATGCTTACATCTGGATGTGGGTATCGGGTATAAAATGCTTGGAGCAAGCAACCATGTGTAACAGTATTTTCTGGTAGAATTCGCTAATACACCCACCCAAACATGATGTCAGGAAGAGACAAAATTACTATTATTTTAGTTCTACTTGGAACTTAAACTTTGACACCTGCTGCACCTCAATTAGGTAAATTTCGTTAACTTGCTGACATGAAATCTTTGGGCTCAAATGAACAAAATCAAAAAAAAATATAATAAGTTCAATATATATTTACAGGAGTAGGAAATTTAAAATTTCGTGGAGCTGCCGATGGGAAAACATTTTTTGGCGAGACACTTGGGGATGGGTTAGTGACTATTTGTCCACGACCAAAGTTTACAAAGACATATTTTCTATTTCAAAGTTTCCACTGGCACGTTTTTCCAATAGGACTGACTTTCTACGTTGCGAAGTTTTACACAAAAATTGTTTCCAAGTGCAAACTTTCCATGCAAATAAAATACATATTTACACAATATGTGACTACTAGTTTGGCCAGCAAAAGCTCGCCTCACGTCCAGCTAATCAATCTACGTTAATTAGTAATAATTCGTCCACTAACTCAATCTACAAGGGTTACTTTAGAATATGCCAAAAAACAATTCTCGTTATCAAATACGCAATGTAACGAAATATTCCATGAATGAATGGAGACGTCAGCTACCTCATTTTACTGAGCTATCCGGGGGAAGGAACGTGGACTCCTCTCTGTTCACTAAAAGTAATCCACAAAAATTCGTTCGAAAAAATTCCAAATAAGCAAAATTAGGGTTCAAGTGGTAAGGGAATCAAATGCATCAATTTTAAAATTGCAGATTTTGGTTTAAAATGTTTCTTAGTATTATATCCAAAGTGCAATAACTATATGAGCGGCCGAACGACAGTATGAAAGAACTGTGCTAAAACTAAGCTAAGATATCTAATTTTGCTGCTTTAATCGTAGTTTTGGTTGTGTTAATAAGTCTCCTCGCAAATAAAAAATCAATTTGGCGTTGGTCATTTTCATTACTGGCGTATTAATTGATTTTAGTGCCCTTACTTTGCATTCTTTACTAGCGCAACGGTAATAAAAGCTTTATTAAACCTAATACCAGACCCTAAAAAGAACCTGTCAGACCCCCATGTCACCTGTCAGACCTCCTTGGCACCTATTAGGCCTTCATGTATATGTTAAGGTGTAACTTTTCTGTTTCATAAGTAGACAAATGCGTTTATAACATGTAATAATGCAATACATATATATACACACACAAATTCAAATCTTTATACATGTTACTGTTTACCTTAGAAACATTTTCCATGTAAATTAATTAAGTATGGAAATTTGGTCTTTGTAAATTTTTTTGGGTGTAAATTTTGTCATTAGAAAAAAAATTGTAAACTTTGTCCGTGTAAAGTTATCTTGTGGACAAATAGTCTGGCACCCCTTGGGGATAGCGGAAATGGGTTAACTAGGGTATGTATGTAATAAAATTCTACTAAAAATTTTAAACTCTATAATAGCAAATAACATTTCAAGTTTTAAAACTATTTGACGACGACAGACGTGATATCAGCGTTTAACTCTGTACAATATCCCGATAGGTAGAACCGTGCAAAACGCCACATGAACTTTTCTCTCGGTATGCATCAAAAACTTCTATTTGTAAGTAGCCAGCTCGGATTGTTTTAATCAATACTGGGATCTCAATTTTCATTGGTTCACATTGCCACTGTTCACAAAAATCTGCATAACAACTTTCTTTAATATGTTTTTCCTGATGTTGAGTTTTATGATGTAGCAATTTCCTGCAAAATTGGAAATTCTAATGATTTACTGCCTTGTTTGACTACTATTTCTCGTATATTTGTTTAGTATTGTTTAAATGCACTAATTCGCTTGAACTTTCTTAACTATCTGCGCTCCACAAATTGAATGTCAGTCATTCTTACAATTCAACTAATCAAATCAGTGAACAAATGAGCTACCCAAAACAAATTGAGTTTTGTGCCATTATATTTCAGCAACTAGATGAACAGGATGTACTTGTACTTTACTCATCTTATTCATTGACAAAATGAAAAAAAATCCTAGTCTTCCTCTCCTAGTTGTAACTGACATAAAGTTTGATGTCGTCCGTTTAAACAGCTCTCAGCTCTGGTAAGTTGCTCAATAGGGAAGTCTAGGTAAAGACAGAGCAATTCATGTGCGTACATATGAAAGTTAATATTTTTGGGAAGTGATTCTCCCGCCGGGGAAGTTAAGCCAGGCAAAAGCGTCTGCTCGGTTACTGTCAGACTTCACACGCATCACACCAGACAATCTGTAATTTAAGAGTACAACCAGTAGATTAATTTGACGGTTCGTGTTTTAAATAATAACGTTCCTTCCGACCTATAATTTAGTAGCGTACCAAACTTGTGGTTTATCCAAATAAGCACAAATTCATCAGTATCTCTGAGGGTAGCAAACTCGAGCCCTGAATCTCTACAGACCTGGCCTCGAATCATCGCATGCTATATAAGTTACAATTACATTTCACTAAATAAGTATTCATTGTCACCTTATTTTATGGCAATAGATAGATCTGCACGTAAATTTAATTCAGAAAGCCAAATACACGACCACTATTCGCAAACCCGACAATTAGCTCATGTGAGTATATCGAAAGAAAATTGGGTTTCTCGAATTAAAAAAAAACAATTAATGATACTTACGTCAAGTGGAGTGTAAGCAATGAAGATCTTATTCCTTATTATGAATATACATTTATGGTTATTTTAGTCAGTCAGTAATGGCTAATTTAAAAACCACATTTTTGCGTGCGAGCGCATAGCAAGCAATTGAGCAATCACGGTACAGTGGATCTTTCACTCATTAGTTTTTAGCTGTTTCGACGCTCCTGAAGTGTTGGGTTTGATGCATGACCTTTCCCTGCTATCCATTGTACCCGACATCTCGACTGTAGCTTTTTCTCTTATTTCTCCCACATGACAACTGGGGTTGCTCTACTGTTTTAAGAGTGTCTGATGGGGCTGATTAAGTTTAGTTTACCGGTTGGGGGCTGTTCAGTTTTGTTAGGGTTAGGGTTGCATGGTTAAAGGTTAACCACGGGTAACTAGGTCTGTAAGAGATTTGAGATTGGGTTTGGTTGATGTATTTGATTTACAATTCAAACAACTGTGAACTAGTTTGTAGATAAAGTAAAGTAAAATTAAGTTGGTGCTTTTAAATTTAAAGATTGCAGGATTAAATTTATTTATATTGTATGCATCTCACTTTTTGACAAACTGAATTCACATAAATATAAACCTAGCCTCCCTACTACCCCAGTTGTAACTGACACAAAGTTTGATGCCGTCCATTTAAGCAGCTGTCGGTGGTCAGCAGCATCTCCCTAGGAAAGGGTATATAAACACAGAGCAATTGTTGAGCGTACAACCAGAAGTTTACATTAAAAGGAAGCGAGTCCCCGTTGAGGAAAATAAATGCGTCTTTTTTATTATTCTCAATGTCCTTGTCACGCATCACACCAGAAATCCACAAATCTGCAATGGGAGTATAATCAGTGAATTATTTTGACCGTTCGTTTTCAAATAAAATTTCGTCTGACCAATAATTCATTAGTAGCATACCAAAACTATGATGTTCCCAAATAAACAAAAATTCCGTATTATCTTTGATGGTAGCAAACTCGAGCCCTGATTCTGTGCAGACCCGGCCTCGACTCATCGCGTCCTACAAGTTCAAACAATTCACTAAATATTCATTGTCAAAATAATTTTAAAAACGGCTAGACTTACGTCAACTGGAGTGTAAGCAATGAATATCTTATTCCCAACTTGTCCCACTGTTATAAAGTCTGTGTTATTTTGTAAACGATCAAGAGCTGAAAATGGCATGTAGTACAAGTCAAATCACAAATAGAATTAGCTGCTGTGCAAATTAAAACTACATTGGCGTATTAAAAAGTTAAGTAATGTACCTTCTTGTTGAGCTGCAGTCGGTTTTGGTTGTGATGATGGTAGTGGCGAACCCAGGGCTGTGAATCCAATGCATGCGAAAACTACGATGGCAATACTTAATTTTACCATTTTTGATGGGATCCTTGAAAGACAAATGATTTGATCCTGAGACAGCACCTAAGCAAAAAATTACTGGATACGAAAATAAAGAGTTAAGATGCCTTTTTATATGATTCACAAATTGGATTATACATTTATACACAAATTGTGTTTGCGCAGAAATGACACGATAATAATATTTTCCCATATAATCATATAATTTCCTCATTCAACAATATTATGGTATTATGTCAGTAGCAATAAAAATGACACACTGATTGCATAGGCGACTTGCAACTTCCGAGACGTCGGATTAAGTTGAGCAAACTGCAATAGTCATATTCGCGATAAATTATAGTCTCTCAAGCCACGGTAATTTTTGGTTACCTTCGAAATTCTTTGGGATTTGTACGTTTGGGATATAGCCTTCAAAACACATGATAACGCGTTATCATGAAGATTAAATTCACGTACTTATCAATTTCCTTGAAATAGGATTAGCCAACAAAAATACCAAAAAGGCGACCTATCTCGGTAATTCCCTGGCAATTCTGGACAGGGTCATCGATAATCCTTCATAACCTTCAATCTAGTTGAAAATAGAAAAGCGTGCAAAATAGTGCAGAATGAAACGATAATTGTTTATAACACTTCCGCATGATTTTAACTTTGTTGTTGAACCCAAGGACAATACCAAGTGTGCCAGGACGGACCTCAATGCTGGCGGGGACGCTAGCGTAGCCCAAATTTCAGCCCTTGGATTCCTCCTCACTTCGGTTGTCAGTATTTTATTATTTAGACAATAATATAATTTCGAATTTGTAAATAGTCGGTAAGCGCAGTATTTATCAATAGGTAGTAATATTTATAAGCAACAAAACTATCTATTTTTACCCCGCCTATTCAATAATAACTCATTGAATTCTTATCGATACATATTGAACAGGGTGGTGAGCTTTAGGTGACGATTTTCATTATTTATCCTTCACTCATTTTTATTGATTGTTAGTTGATAACACTCACAAAAACTCGGATTATAATATTGAAAGAACTCGGTGGAAGTCCGTAGAGTTATAGGATAATTTATTCACTAAATCACTGGAAGGTCCGGACGAATAGGACCATGAACAGGGTGATGCAAGTGTTATTGAAGTAGTGATGGTAGGACTGTATTCTTAAAGATGTGCATATTTTGTGAGGATGAGGTTTGAGGGAATGACAATAATGTGACACGAATTGCTAGAGACAGGTTAGGTTGAGTGGTCAAATTGGTTTTTTGCTTTTAAGGCGAATGATCCGCCATGTATGCACAACCTAAATCAAGCTAGGTTAATTTGTTGCCTTACATGAATTTTTTGAAAAAATTGGCGTGACCCGTACAAATATTCAAATTATTATTATTATTATTTGCTTTAATATGAAATAATATTTCAAATCACAAAATCAAAAATAAATCAAAATTCCAGACAAAGTTACATCACTTTGGGAAATGTGGTTTCTCAAGCACAAAATAATAATATTTCTAACTTGTTAACAAACTATTCAACTAGAACGTAAAATTACTAGACTTTCCCAGTCTCCAGTTAACTGGTTTCGGATACATAACTTGATATTCCAGCTTGTCTCTTACGGTCAGAGGATGACAAATTATTTGGGCAAGAAACCACCACTGATTGTTTCCCGGCTTTTTGTAAATGAACGGCGTTGCTGCAACAATATTGCGACCAACTTCCGGTTGCTTACACCACATCAAATCTGCCCTCAGAATATCCTCAGTGGCAATATCAAAATAGTCTTCGAAAGCGAAAACGTCGTCATAGTACTCGTCTCCTCTTGGGGATACGACGTGACAACCATGTGTTTCATTGCATGAAATTTTTCTATTACCATCTGAATTCCCGTCTAATACACGATTGTGATGGAAGATCGTAACCGTGTTGTCAATCGTGTTTCCCTTGATGTACAGGGAGCAACTCTGCAGTTCTGCTGTGGCTATAAGAATTGGACCGTCTCCATCCTTAATGGTAATGACATCATTGGTATTTAGCCAGACGGCCTTGACTTCTGTAGGATCATCGGTTGGGTCGCTTGCGAGGTTTTTAAGTCTGTAGCCAGAATTGTCTCCAAGTCTAAGAAGCTTGAGGGCATGTTCTCCGCCGTTTTGCAAAGAAGGTTCAGTGGGGTCGCTCAGGTAGGCTGTTGTTACAGGGTTGTTCATTTGCCCCAGAAAGACGAGTGGGTCTTTATTGAAGTCCTCCTCCGGTCCTGCCAGCAGAGGATCCACGTCCGACCGCCATAAGTCTGTCTGTTTCGATTGCTGTTGCTGCGGCTTGCATATCACAAATGTGAATAGCGTTAGTGTTAAGAAAACTCGTAACATGTTAGTTTGTAGCTGGACTGGACAATAGCCTTGATTAAACTGTGATGTAGTTTTGGATAATTTGAGTAGCAAACCACGGGGTATTTATACAAAAGCTTGTCTACAAGAGAAAGCAGGCCGCATGAATTTATGTTATAACTGATAAACTAATGCCTATTTACGAAAATTCTGTCAGATCCATTACGTGCGGAATGTGAGATATTTTTAAATGGCATACGAGTAGGTATAGAACATTGCAAGCAAGTTACTCGCTATAGTCATAAGTACCTAATCTCGATGACAGCTTTCATTTATGCTTATCAAAGCTACCATCAACTTTACAATTATTGAGTCAAACATCACTGTCAGCCATTTCCTGTTTTATGTCTAATGACCCAAGCGCGTTCTTTCCAAGTAGTTGTTTTTCATTGACGTAATCAATCGTAGCGCTCTCAGGGCTGGTTCTATGTTCATTTAGTGTGTCAACTGTAACACTATATATTGAAATTATCAACGAAAGCATACATATAAATGTAAAGTGCTCACGCCATGATCAAGTGTATTTTCACTGGTATTTACATGTTTGTGTTTTCCCAAAGTATTTCATATATTGTGTCATTGACACAAACGACACAATATCACACGAGAAGAATGAGCATGCCACACATCGCGCCATAATATACTGTGGTGTTTAACACTTAACATTTACAACTAGTAATCCAAAGTTTTTAATCCATTTTATCCATAGTCTTTCGTAAGACTCCTATGATAACATGCTTAAATGCGGACAGAAATTATGGGCGTGTACTTCATGTTCAATAACATGAGTGCAGCTAGAATAGAACAGCAAATCCAGGGCTAATTAATTAATATGCATCTTTCAAATAAGCTTGACTGCGCGTCACTTGTTGACAGATACAAACATAAAAGGGAAAAACTGTATTCCCTACCTGCGTAATGGGCAAAGGTGACTTATTGTTTAAGTTAAACCATCATAACAAATACCTGAATCTGCCACATCTACGAATTTTCTGGCATGTGCAAATCCTTGACAAAATCATTACTTGTTAGCTTCAATTGTTGATCATTTTACCATGTATATAAACTATTTTAGTTACGGCAGCAATCTTGTCTAAAGCTGATTAAAAATGTTGGGTGGAAAAATTGGACCAAAGCAGCACACTCTAGTCTTATTTAATTAGTAAAAAAAACAAAAAAATGTGAAAAATATCCTTCAGTTATATATATTCCTAGGGAATGGAGTATATTATCATGTTGAACATAGCCGGAGCACACTGCATGATCAGGTTCAACATTACCGGAGAGAAACGATAATTAGGCGTTTGGCTTATCACAATCCAACTGGATATTGTACAGAGTTAAACTGTTATCAAGAATAAATAACCGGCAAGTTGGTTTATATATGATGGTCAACCACTTCTCATGTAAGACAAGCCAGCGCTAAACTTCGTACATTATCCTGTTTGGTTTGTTGTTGTCACAACTCCAAATTTGCATACTGAAATGCGTTAATGAAAAGGGCTTACCGATTGTTAGTTATGAGTACTTATATTATGCACGATTAAGTAGAATTAAGAATAAATAAATAAACACTAAATAAATATAAAATACGCAATTTCGCGTGCTTTCTTTCTAGGCACCAACACACGTGAAGGTGAATTATTGCCAATGTTGGAATAATTGTGGACTACGAAAGACAAAGATGCATGGGGAATCTATTTACTCCAAAGGGAATTACTTACGAACATATTCACAAATACCCCTGACATAACGTTGGGACGGACCGGGAATATACACTATAGTACAGAGGGAGTGAAAACTCTCCAATATTCCGGCCAACAATAATACTGTGTCACAGTTTCTTGAAGGGACAACAAAGTGCTAGCTGGTTTACCCACCTACAGAAGAATCACACGTTGAGACTACAAATACATCCTAACCATTTGTATAGTCGGTAATAATTGGCTATCTATGAATTAAAATGCACTGTCTAAAAACATCTAAACTATAGTCATGAACACTAACACTCTATCCCCTAATTAAAAGAAGATCCAGAAGGCGACGGACGATAAAATCAGGCATGACCAGTGTCGTGGCTGCCTCTACGAAATTGGATTCTCCAAGTTTTATTCTGAGAGGCCGAACTGAGCGAATTTGTCGGCGAACCAGCTTAGACGACTGACCGTTCCACTGCTTGAGCTTCGCTATAATGGAGAGGGAGATTTTATTTACAGCCGTAGCTTCACCTATTGCCATCATGTGGAACAAGTATGTTGCAGAACACGTGTACAATCATGATCATTTTAATGAGTAGGGGCAGATTGTTGGATCCCCCTTCCAGAATCTTTAAAACCAAGTAACTAGTCGAAATTTCCGTTGCTATTAATACCGTCGCAACAATCAACCCAACCAGAGAGCAGTAATTGGCAAACCAAATATTTAGAATCTGATGCGATCGATACAGCCTTAGTTGATGAGAAGGGCACTCGGAGCGGAGGAGGATTCGCGTCGACATGAACTGGAGCAACTTTTTGTGGCAAAGAGAACCAAACAATATGTGCATGCAGTCTAAGCATCCTTGAGAGTACAATGCCTTCCAAAACACGACATGCAGTCCGGTGACCACCCTCGCTACCCATGGAACCTCTAAAATAGATGACGAGTTTCCTTCGTCGCACCAATCAATCGCAAACGAGAATAGGTTCATGGATGAGCACGGCCATACCAGGGGAACAAGCGAATAGACCCATGGATACATCACTTGTATGACGATCAGTGTTCGAGTCAATAGCTTCGCCAAGGCGTGGGGTCGAACCACTTCTTGAAAGGCTCTATCTGTAAGAAACTATAATATTGAGGACACTAGTATCATAAGTAGAAAAATATTAGTGAAACTGGAATAATATTATACAAGTATTTACTTACCTTCCCTCCATTCATTCATGCACAATGGAAAGAAGACCGTTGAGAAGTGCGGCGCAGTCTGCAGCATTTTCCCGGAAAGCGAGTGAGGATGTAGCAAATGCAGCGGAACTGAAGGAACCCAGTCCACATAAAACGCTCATCCCCAACTCTCCTGATTTCCACGCCTTCCATGCGTTTCATCCTAGAAGACGGCCACCAGTGGCAATAAGCGCAGCCCAGAGTCTCATTCGAGATTTGGTTTCAAGTGCATGCTCGTAGCTGATCCCGCTCCAAACTACTATGCTGCCTGGAATCCTACGTGCAAAGGTGTGGGATTTGGCCAAGTCTTCATTTAACCCAAGTTGAATCAGCATTTTGCTTCAGTGTGCTTTCATGTTTTAGAGCAAAAAGTAGTTCTAGCGGGATGAGGGGTTGGGGTTGTCACTCGCCGACGTGTAATGACAGAGTGACTTGGTTCAAAAGACCGAATATGTTTCACAAACTGAAACGACTCTCCCCTAAAGTTAAAAGCCCATGGTAATTTCTGTTGAGACAGAAATTTCGGCATAAATGTTATTGATTTGAGATCGGTAAACAACTTGGCTATGACTGTTGTTGAAGATTAGTTGGATTGGTGGTGTAATAAAATGCAATCAGAAAGATATGCACCTATCTTAATAAATCATTCGGTTTTCCCTGGTCGGGTTTAATCAATAATGATGGATTGAGGCGGACAAACCCAAATACCCTTCAAATTTCCTCCTACCCGTTATCTAGTAAAGTCAGTAGCAGTTTAATTTTTGTATCTTAATTATGTGAGCTTTCTCCCTTACATGACAAATCCTTTTTGCTCTTCAACCTCGGCATATTGATATATCAATATTGAACTATTATATTCTGTTGTTGTTGTGAAGGCTTCTCTAATGCAGCAACACATACGTTTTCCAACTGCCAAGAACATAAACCTTCAAAGTCATAATATAAGAACCAGTCAATTTCGTAATCGCAGCTTGAACATATCTCTTTATTCTAACACAGTGATGCTCGTTGCAATCAGTTTTGTCAATTAAAGAATAGTATTCGAGATTCGTTGTGATCTGATTGCTTCTGCGTAGCTGTTTATAAAACTTAGGCAGAGTTGACTTTCGTATTTTTATTGAAGCCGAAAACCAGGTTCACCATGCATCACAGCACGCATATCGTACACACAAAATAGATGCACAATTTTAATTTTTGGAATAAGAGTTAATACCCAGTGAGTGAATTGTATTCAAAATTGCGAGTTATGGTGAAATACATGAGTAGTAGCAGATAGGGGTGACATTAGTGCCAGTACAAGGATGTGCAAAAAATACGTCATCGCCAGTTTGCCAATTACCATATAACCCGACTTTGCTCGTATAAAGTCCAAGGATATACCTATAAGGTATATAAAATAATCCTCAAACTGGCTGCTGAGCTGCGCGGCAAATCCTGTTACAGGAATGAGAAGTACTGAAACATGTTGTTGACTCATAATGAAAAAATCTTATGTCTCTACACATATTCCGGATATACCTATAAGGTATATAAAATAATCCCTAAACTGGTTGCTGAGGGCTCAGCAAATCCTGTTACAGGAATGAAAAGTACTGAAACATGTTGTTGACTCATAATGAAAAACTCTTATGTGCCTACACATATTCCAGGCACGGAAACCTATCATCATGTACCTAAATCAGTTAAGAAAAACTAAGCACCACACACACGACAAGTATATACCTATAAGAGTTCAATACCTATAAGGAAGAGCGCAGCAATGTTCCATCCTGTTTCTGTGCATTGCATGCTCAGCACAAAAGTTATCCTATTAATCAAGTACAGAAGAGCATGCATGTTTCCCTACAAATCTATCACGTTTTTATACTGTAAGGTAGATGGTCCAATTACTGTTCAGACCTATATAACAGAAAGTCTAACTTGAAACTAGTAATACTTTCTTGCTAGCTCACAAACTGATAAAATGTTTGCCTGCTTTTTTGCACGAGGTTTGAGTGTTACACGCTCGAAACCTTAGTAAACCACGTTGAGTCAGAACATAAATGTTTCAATCGACATTGCCTAACTAAATATCACCTCAGCAATATATGCAGTGTAATAGTTCCACGAACACGATTTCATTGTCCAGTTTGCGACTTTGACAGTGAAAGTGTTGCAAATACACTTCGCCATGTGCAAACTGAACATTTCTGTCTCAAATGCTCTAAATCAGAATTACGAGAAACTGAAAAAAATAAAAACCGAGTGTTATAATGCATACAACACAAAATGTATTAACATAATAGAAAATACAGCTTACATGCGCCCTGCTTCTTGTGCGCATCATGATCGGTAATATTGGGACTGAACCTGCTCTGAATGATGGGTGGGGAAGCTGGCGCACTTTTCTCTGGACTAGCAGTAGTGATCGCAAGGTTTTTAGTAGTAGTAGACTGAGTGGTCGATAGCATCACTATTGGGCGCACGTCTTCATTACGAGAAACTGAAACAATAAAAACATTAAAAACCGAGTGTTATAATGCATACAACGCAAAATGTATTAACATTACACTTTTCTTGTGCCAACATAATATAAAAACAACTTACATTTCACCCACTTCTGGGGCACTTCTTGCTCACTAAAGTTTGAACTTCGCCTGGTCACTCTGCTCGACTGAGAAGGTGCAGTTTCAGTAGAGCTGATAAAGCTGCGGCTGCTAGATGGTTTCATGCTTACTGGTTGCAGAGAGACTGCTGAATTCTTAGTACTTAAACTGGAGCTGATAGTAGTGCTAACAAACATTTCATTACTGCTTGTTGAACTAGCTGTTTGTTTGTGAGAAATCGGACTCCGATAGGCTAAACAATAAAACAGAAACCAAGAGTTGTTATATGTCAGCCAAAAATATTTATGTTATGTGGCAACTTTTAATATTGCAATTTTACTCACGTTTTTCCTGCTTCCTTGTCATTCCGAGTGGTGAATTGTAGTGAGGAATTGGACTGCTATGAGGAGAAACTAGCTTGCATAAGCTAGTTGATAAAAGCTTCATCTGGATTTTGCCTGCTAGTGGAGCGCTACGTCTGTCTCCACGGATAACTTGGTTATCAATTTTGTAAAAGGCACAG
>JAANSN010004895.1:0-13766 GCA_036850665.1 Dicranocentrus wangi | reverse complement strand
TAAAATTCCATATTTCCAGAATTCAGTGGTTCTATTTTCCAATATTTAAGTTTCCAAATTTCCATTCAATTTCCGTTAAATAAAGTTTTAGTTGTTTTCCTTTTAACATAATCCTACTTGTGAACCGTATCATTCATTCATTGTGGTAACAAACATTCTCATCTCATCATCATCATCGTAGTAGCACTTGTACCACCTCTCGTCAGTATCATTGCTTGTAAGGAATATCTGCATAGGTACCCTGATTTAAGGTTAAGAGTCAAATTTGAAATAGGGATCTCGACTGATTTCAGAAAATCGTACCTTGTGGAATTGAAGACAAAGGACTCTAAGTTATAAACTGTCTCGGAATATAACCGTTTCTTACACAATTCCACAATTTCTGACTTCATTTCAATTGATATTTATGTGTAGATTGGAGGAGCAAAGTCCATCCGACTTTGGTAATGAGTAGCAATAGGGTATTTCGTAGTAGATGAAGTAGTAATAATCTACAATAAGATTTCCTAGGGTATATTTTAAACTTAAAAGTCAAATTTCTCAAAATAGAATGGTTAGGATAATTAAAAATCATGATTTGTAGTTTAGCGTATGCAGAAAATCGATGGGGGTATAAAAGGACCTTCCGTCCTCATGTTGGTATTGGTATGTATCACTGTTTGGTGATCCGTGAGTCACGTTATTTGACTGAGGGATTAGGTCTTAGGTATCAATGTCCTAAAGCTTTTCATAAATAATCTCCAACTCTCCAACTACATACTTTGCTCTCCGAACCCTGTTGTATTTTAATAAGAGGAGAACAGTATCATAGTAGAAAACGATTCTACATTTCTCTATAATATTCCCTTACATGCATTTTGCTAAAAAACATCGTCCAGCACGTGGAGAACCATGACTCATAATATGCTCTAAAATCTGCACCCTTTGCATCATTCCATCATCCTATCTGATAAAAAAATAGATGACCACAATGTCGCTTTGTTCCACGTGCTCTTCAATGTACTCCACTCACTAGAAAATACGGAACACACAAGAATAGGTGGTACAATGTTCCATCTCAGAATTTCTCTGAAAACGTTTTCGAGGGATGAGTATGATCTCATAGCTTACCCATCAATTCATTTGGTACGAGCATAAGTTAGGTGAAGCATTATTATTATACGTACCTATAGTTAGTATACTAAAGTGTTTCATTAGTTTTTTATTTCGAGATAGGTGTATACGTTTAGCAACTTCTGCAAATGTAGACGGGTAATCAGAAAGCAGCGCAAGTTTGCAAACAAATTATCTAATTATGACTTAGCGTTAGCCGCCTACCTTGCATATCCAGGTGCCGGTATCAAGTTTCGTGAAAAGGTTCCGTAGATTCTAGGATCCAAATAGGACTTTGGATACGGGCTCGTCTTGAACTGACGGTGGGTCTTCATTCGCTTTCGCCTCTTATAGTTTCCATGCTCAAACATATCACCACACTCTGGGGCTAAGTGAAAAACGTTTTTAAAAAAATACAACTTATTCTTAGGTAACTGTTTCAACCGCATATAACTATTTCAGATGGCTTCGTATCAATTTCAACAATCCCGTTCACTTAATCCTGTAATGTTAATACGAGACACAAAACATGTAAAAGAAAAAATTCTTGAAGCATAGGTACGTAGGCATAGATATATTTTGTTCCTTCGTTCGTTCAATGCCATAGGCTGCTATGCAGAAAAAGTAATTCATTTAGATGTGGTTGGTTTGTCGAGGGATTTAAATTAAAACCTAGTTGCCAACATTATAGCATAATAGGCATAATATTTTGGTTTCATGCTATTTGCAGCGTGCAAAAGTTTAGGACACCTATACTATTTACCACTCATAAGTTAATAAGTCAAATTTCTCCATGGTTATATATTATACAGATGACTGACATACCTATTATTACTTGCATGTTAACTTTATTTTTTTATTGTGTTTCCCCTATGTGACTCACAAACAGATGTGAGAATTTGAGAAGCTATATGTATTGTACTGTATATGTGTAACTTGTTTTCTGAATGAAATAAAGCAATTATTATCTTGTACATTATCCGTCTGCATGTATGTATCTATATTTATTCTGATTCATCATAATACTAGTATATAGCTTCAATGTTTGATTCTACAAGTTACAATTACAAACATCCAAATAGCATTCCTTGCGCCGTCGTTTTTCTACAGTTTACACACACACACACACAATCCGACCGAACCGACTCGCAAAGGCAAGAGGGAATGATCGCGTTGTCGTCGTGTCGTGAGTATCTTTTTTATAATCTGTTCCTTAGGTGTACCTTACTGCGTGGGAGGGAGTGAGAAGTTGCGTTGGTTGTTCGAACACCGAATTCAACACGGAATAATATTGCATGGTTGTGAAAAAGGAAAACGTGCGCAAGTTTATCTCTGCTCTTCTGTACGTATGCATGCGTACATCGCATCGCCGTGCCGTGTCATTTCATCGTTTCTCAGCTCTTAGCTTTTTTTTGCTTCTCTCTGCTTTGAGCCTGCCTGCTTTTCAAAAAACGAGTGAATAAACCAAGGAGAAATAGGTGATGATGTGTTTACAGGGCCATAAAATGAGTTTATTTTGGTTACGGAATGGGGTTCACATTATTACTATCGACGGGCAATTTTGGCACTTTAGGAAAGCTTGGATAATGACATCGTAAATTCACCCTCCCCATTCCTTATTTCCTACATGTATATTCTACCTAATTAGCTTTTCATGTT
The DNA here is from genome assembly GCA_036850665.1 of Dicranocentrus wangi. Taxonomy (NCBI): domain Eukaryota; kingdom Metazoa; phylum Arthropoda; class Collembola; order Entomobryomorpha; family Entomobryidae; genus Dicranocentrus; species Dicranocentrus wangi. The sequence continues at coordinate 11,015 of JAANSN010004895.1, read as the reverse complement.
TTTCGTACAGAGAAATGTCGCATGTCGTCGTGCCGTATAATGACTCCCTCGTAGGGAATAGGGATACTTGTAGACATGCATTACATCTCCGACATACAATGTACTCTTTTTTCTGTTCAGAGAGATATTTTTTCTCGAATCACACGGTTTTATATATATGTGCATTTACCCCCTGCAAATATTCTTTATTGGGTGCATTTAAATTAGAGGAAGGATGAAAATTTTGGTAGAAAATATTAGTACCCAACCAATTTGTTTGGAAATGTTTTATATACATAGTATGATGATATGTAGTGAAAAAATAATAAAAATAATATGCGTACCAATAGTCCAATAATTGCCCTTGCGCTCTCCACCTCCTTCCCTGGGAACTTTGAGGAAGCAATCGTTCAAGCTCAAGTTGTGTCTGATGCTGTTCTGCCACCCTTTCTTGTTACCATTCTCAAAATAAGGAAATTTCCTCGTGATGAAGTTATAAATTTCGGAGAGTGTTGCACGCTCACTGGGACTCTCTTTGATGGCCATTGTGATAAGGGCGACGTAGGAGTAGGGAGGCTTCTGAGTAGGGTCTGAGTAGTCCGGTGAGCTGGAGCCGTTGTTATTCCCACTGGTTGCTTCCTTTTCCGTTTCATGTGGTGAGGTGCTGGAGTTACTACCATTTGTTGTTTTAGACTTGCCCCCTGTGCCATTAGCTAGTTTCACGTCTTTCACCTCTGGAGTGGAACCGTCACTCTTGTCAGTTGACCCGGAGAGATGAGCTGTTCTTGGCTTTTGTGGGTTTACACGAGTCCTTGATGCTGCCGGTTGGGAACTGTCGTCATGATGGTGTTGTTGATGCGGGTGCTGAGAGAATTGTTGATGATGGGAATGTTGATCGGTGGTGGTGGCATGTCGAGTGTCAATGATTCCCCCACCTGAGCTACCAGCCCCGTGGTTTAAATGGTGATGATGATGGCTGGATAAAGACTGACTCCCAAGGTGGGGATTATGCAGCTGGTGATGATTGTCATGTTGAAATGGGATTTCGTCATGATCATGACCAGATCTAGGACTCGAGGCTTCTGAATCGCTTTGAGAGTTTTTCAAATTCATAGAAACCATGTCGAGCGGTGCATCTAATTTTACGCTATGGCTCATCTCACTATCTTTGAGGTCATTATCATCCATGCTATGGCTCCTTGATGAGCACGTAGTAAAAGGGAACTTGAATTTGTTACTGTTATTGTTATTAATACATAGACTGGTCGGTGGGCTGTTGGCGTAGAGCCGCCCATCTCCAGTGCCGGCTCCAACTCCAGCACCACATAAATCCATGAGTGGATTTGATGTTGCAGGGTGGACATGATGAGCATGTGAACCTAGGAGTTCCATTCCTCGTGCCTCATCAATCCTTTCTTCTCGCCCCCCAGATAGCCTTTCACGATGGTCCTCACCCGCATTAGGTGCATGGTGAGAATTTGACATTTCATCGTGACTCGAGGTGCATCCCGGTTCGTCTTCTTCGTCTCCATGTCTGCTTGGATCTACTGCGCTGTCCTCTTGGTCATCCATAACTTCAGCGATATGAAGGGCCCCATCGTCATCTCTGCTTTGGACTTGATCATGCATTATGTCATCCGAATTTAACGAAAGCTGCGGCGTATGAGAAAGCAAGCCCAAGTTGTGGTGATGGTGATGATGATGATGGTGGTGTAAATGACCATAATGACCCGGAACCATGGTTGGTGATGGAGCTCCTGCCGAAGTCACATAGTTGACTGCAGTGTTACCGGGAGGGGTTTGCGATCCCACAAATCTCATTTTGATTTCATCGTTCTTCATCATCGACAGTCGGTCGGGTAGGAAATGTGAGTAGGATTTGAAAATGTCCTGAGAGTGGGGTGCTATTTGGAGAGTGTGTGCATGCTGCGACTGATGATGATGGTGATGATGCGGTGATGGAGTGTTTATTGGTATAGGTGAAATGTCCCCTCCAGCTGAACCAGTTGGGACTTGTGGATACTGGTGGTAATGAGATTGTAAGGGGTATTGCTGCAAATGGTCAGTGGTTGAGTTGAGGTGAGCTGTAGGAGGCGGAGGACCGTTAATCATTGGTCGTTCTGATTTGATAGGGAAGTAAGATTTGAAGCATGAAATGGGCATGTTCATATTCATATTTTGGATTGGAAGTCTTCTTATAAGCAGTTGGCTTGATTCACAGTTCAAATGTATTGAAGATCCAGGTCGATCCGAAGCGTGCCTTATGTAGTCGTACGTTGACACTCGCGGACACAGCAAGCTGGATTGATGATGAATCCTGGAAAATAAGGGACAGAACAATTTTTGGAAACAAAAGCTTCATATAATCAATCATGTTAGCAAAGTTGTCGACGATTTTATGCATGAATGCCTGCCTGCCTTAAATTTCTATGTATTCACAATGCCCCTCTTTTTGAGAATAAGCATATCAGCATCATCAATCTACGTTGAACCGTTTTTATATCAGGCAGCATATTATAGCCTTTTAATGCCCTACCTAATCACTCGCTACCTGCTATCAAATGATCGTAATTCCTCTGTTGCTGTTAACGTTAAATAGGATCATCAAGCCTTGTTTTATACTCGGCACAGCAAACAAGTCAAAGTTTTAGCAAAAAAGGCAGAGAGCGCCTGAGTTACCTGATATATTTTTCTGACTTATTCATTATTGTTTTTCCCCTGGAGGTAAACTGTATCACATTGAAATTCGGAAAGTGCAGAAGAGACAGGGCAGGGAAGGGCAGAAACGGAGTTAGAGTCCCTACTTTTTAGTCTTTGCTGCTTTATTGAGTTACATGAAAAAGTGAAATGAAAACGGATAGATTTTCCTAAAGATAATGGTGCTTGTTGGCTTAGGTAGCTGGTGGCTCAAAAAAAGAGATTCGAGAGGAGCCCATATATCTGATGATGATGAGTGTGAAGGCATTAGAAACAAGGAAAAAAGAGAAAAAGTGGGCTTTCAGCGTAATAGAGAATGCCTTTGTATAATCATCGTCGTCGGAGTACATGCTATATAGAAATTGTAGCTATTAGAGTTGGAGTCAATACGTAACAGACATATACATATTGAATGTCTCATAATGACAAAAAACAGAAAGGGTGACTTTTCCAAGAGAGAACCTTTATCCGTCTCTCTCCCACTTTAGCTCTTACACATCTCTACATCTCTCCATCTCTCTCGCTTTTTCCGTATCAAATATCACATCGCCAAGACGGACAAAATCAGTAGCTAATGGATCACTTACAACACTCTGTCTTGTTTCCTTGCTGGAGCCAGGAACATTGTTGTAAATGCGAACTTTTAGTTAGTTGCACTTATTAAACAATTAGCTCTTCTCAGGTTTCAGGGATATATGTTACAGTTACGGAGGATATATACGTCTCTACGACTGCTGCGTATTAAATCTTTCTACCTCAGCTTCAAGGAGGAACTGCCACCTAACCTACCACTGACAAGTGACAACTACTCCATGAAAATGCATAATATCTCTATGTGAATACGTGAAAAGCAATTTCAGAATTTACAATTGTAGTGACCACGTACATTTAAATTAGTCATTAGTCATCCTCAAACATTAAATCTTTAAACTACATAGCATATATATATATATATATATATATATACTGTAAGTACATATATTCTGTACATCCATTAGGCATGTACCATTAGGATTTAAAATCTATCAAGATGAGAGTAAAAATTCCACAGAGATTTTCCAATGCAGTAGGTATAGCTGTAGCTTCATAAGCACCACTCAATTTTGCCATACCCTGCACTACTTTCTGTTCGTCTGCTACCAAAAAAAATCGCGTCTCTAATTATGAATTACGTATGCCCCACACGCCTCCTTGTAAGGTTGACATGCCACGCCAAAACATTTATGTATTTAGGGACAGATGGCCATTTAAACATTTGACACAAGTCGACGAGACGTGTGTTTATGCGACTCCTAAAAAGTACAACTGGTCACAATTTTATATTATCTTTTCTTGAATTATGCAAATTGTGCAGTTGCTCAAGTACATTATTACATGAATACATTGCACAAAAAATGTAAATGTCACATTTGCAGTGTGTTCCCCTTTCCCATCCCATCTTCATAACAACTTTATAGCATAATAATAATAATAATAATGATATCCCTAGCCTACAGAACCAGTACTATTTTTTACAAGCTCGTGTTACGTAGGTATATTAAATAGTTCATGTAAAAATTGTGCAGTAATGAATGCCAAGGCGTACGGCACCACCACTCGGTTCGATTCAGCACGTGGAATCTGCCCCGTCATCATCAAAAGTCCAATATCATGAAATATTATTCGACACGAGAAATGACACCCACAAAATACTAGTCTGCGTAGTGGATCGCATAATAACAACTAATCACACAATATTTCCCTCCGTTATATACGACTTTACTGCTAAATACCAATGCATAGCGTGCGGGGCAATATCTAATGTGGATTGAAAAAAAAGAAGTGAAGATTTTGATGATGTGGATGATACCATGTCATCGAATCCTCACACATTATTCATCATCATCATCATAATCGTCATCATCATATTAAAAAAGTGGGGGTTTGGGGGCAACGTGAGATTTTATTTGGAAAATAATGATTAAAACCCTAGTATTTTATTATGGATGCTATAAATGGAGGAGTTGGTTCCTCCACTTCTGGAGGAACACAAATAAAATATCGATATTTGTGGAAAACATCTCGTTTCCGCTTAAGGTAGTCCGTTGGTAGGTATTCAAAACATTGTAAATTTTGGCTATATGTTATTGATACTTTGACGTTCGTTGCATGCAAGCAAACAAATATACACATCTCCTCAATGAATACACTCTCAATGAGAGAGAGAGCCTCGCCTCGTCTCCTCCGACTCCGAATATAGGTATACAAATGTTTCCCTGAAACACAAATATTTTCGTTCTCCCTGTCTCAAAACAAACAAGGAGGAATTGAACGTGAAAGTAAAACAAATGATAAGTATTACAAAAAATAAATAAAATCAATTCAATCAAAGAAATGGAAAAAGTGTGCTTCTTGGTTTGTCGCTTGGTTCCATGCGCGATGGGAGTGTGTGTGATATGCCATGCCACCCTGTAAATCTGCTAATGCTGTTTAGCCATTGCTTTCAATCCAGAGACTTATGTACATAAATAAAAAAGCCGCAATGAAAACGCTCCTGTTGCCACTAACAAAATCACAATGTTTTCACAACAAAACTAATCATGAGTGGTGGTGATGGTGTTTAAAAACATAATAAAAGTTAAAGGACGTAAGCTTTTTTTACGAGAGAGGCTGTGTGAGCAGGAATGGCAGTTAAGACTGATTTTGCTGACTAAGCAGGGTGCTAAGACATGTTGCCCAACTTGGTGGTAGTGGTAGTTAACGTTGGGATCAACTAGGAAATTTTGTTTTTGACTGCCACTGAAAAATAATATAGAAAACATGTTGACTGATGAGAAAGCAGGATGGTGAAGATGATGAGCAATGACTAATGACCCACTGAACTTCGAGCCCATAATAAAAATTAATTTGGTATTACAATTGAGACAATTGTTTTTCCATTCCATATGCAGTTATGCGTCACAAACAAAATGCGCTTCAAGCTGCAATAATAGCACAATAGCACGTCCTCCTTGTCATAATGGAATAAAGTGTCAAATGTTAAAGTGGGATGCCCTTTCAATCCCAAACAAAGTACGAAAATATGCAAGTCAAAAAAAAAATAATTTAATAATGGATGGATAAATGACAGATTTTAACTGACAGTTTTCATAATTTCATGTGTGAATGAATAATGTATGATGTTATATTTGACAAAGCATGCCTTTAACTATCTTGAAATTATTTTAAACCCCAAAACAGCATGTAATTATTAGGTTGCTCACCTTACCCCTTTCTTCGGACAAGAAAGTATATTAAACGATATTTGTTGCTGTATGCGGTTGACTTTGTTGAACAAACTATTCTTGAAAAACAATAAACAGGGGGCTCATAAAATCTTCTTTTCTCACAATAGGGATAACTGAGTCCACACAAACTGTTTATTCAACACTAACCAGGGAGCAAGGTGTGTAATAATACTATTCGCTCACCAATATAATGTATTATGATAACAATTATCCCTTGCCACAAAAACACTTGTTTTTACGAAATGCGCAAGTGAAATATATAGTAATCGGCGAATCCCAGTGCAAATCACAATGGCTTGCGGTAATAAGTACCGATCAACTGCCCACTGCTGCTGCCCAAGAAATACTCTGCGACGTGGTTAAAAACAGAATTCAGTATAATAAAAATTCAACGGAATCAGTCATGCCATTCCACATGCCTATACAACGTCTCATAATTTCGACGAGGTTACCACGAGGTTAGACTTGCACATATTTGATTTAATTGTCATTGTTTTAATCTGTTAAAAATACGCTCCCTTTGTCACAATGGAACACTCTTCGTTTATACAATGCCGAAATGATTGCATCACTCCTTCACGTTGAATATTTCTTTGTAGTTTACTCTCATTTATTCAGTCTACTGAAGGCTAATCCCACTATGCAATATATTATAGGTACTCTTTAGTTGAATGTTCATAGGTATATAAAAGTAAGAAGCACGGGAAACAGACAACCGCTTTATAATCAACTGGTTAGACTACTACACCTGTCGTAAATATCCCATCTCATTGGCTCTTCCAACAATGCAAGCGTCCTTCTCATTATACCTGTCTACCAACCCCGAGGATCTTAAGGGTTGGCTCTCTGCCGCATTGGTATACTTATGAACTACCACAAACTGATAAAGCATTATTGGGCTCTATAATCACAAATAAGGTGATTCCTCTTCCCAACTGTTGCTGCTCACCTTTCATTGTAATTGGGAGTTTGTGGCGGCCGATCGTTTTTTAATTCAGGGAAACGCTCTGATATACGTAAAGCACTCAATTTGTAAACTAAAAATGCTCTCTGTAAGAAGCTTGCTAAAGAAACTAGCTGGATAATAATCGAATAGTTATACGAGTAAACTTATTTTATTTCACTTTCTTAATGTTGGTTGGTGTTATTCGCCCAAGAAGATAAATAGGTAATTCCCTTGTATCACTTCACCCCAGTAACCCTCAATTCACACTACAGCACTGACAACAAAACTGCTTCTTCTGTGACTTCCTCCGTCGTGTATTCAGCTCTGTACTGTGCATCCCTCCCTCCATTTACCACCAGCCTACTCAACTCACTAGTTCGGTCGGATCCTTCAGAGGATGATATTACTAAAGTCTTCCCGTCGACCAGCAAAAAAGGATAACATCAGCGTCTTTGGATGGAAAGCCCTAAATGAAGAGTGTGAGGAGATGAGCTGATCATGAAGACAGAATCCGCTTTTAAGCTTCTGCTTCAGTCACGTCAAATGATCTCCTTTTAAATTCTAAGTAGTCTCTCACAAGTTCATGTTGTGTTGGATGGAGCAGTTAGTTAAACGTAACGTACGTGTAGTGAGTGCTGCCTTTTTTGTCATACTCCTTTTTGTAGCACAATAATACAAGCACAATCGTGATGCGGCTCCTTCTTTACTTCGGAGTGATGTGTAAGTAAATGCTCGTATTTTACATATATTACATATTACAACGGATGTGGAGGGTACAACTAGGTTCTTTCGGAGGCTTCTGCTCCTGAATGAGATTTTTGGTTTTTCATAGATGGTATTAAAAATGAGGCTGAAAATGTGTACGAATTTCCTGTCGTTTTGGAATGCATTATGCATGCTATATGAGTCAGATTATATGAGGGGTACTGCTAATTGCTACAAAATATCATAGTATATATTTTTTTAATTGATAGTGGCAATTGGCAATGATTAGATTTGATTCAGCTACTACTGCTCAGTACTAAAATAAAATACATGAATAAAAGTCATGAAAACGTATGCTGTAATATTGTGCTTTCCATTTTAGTGGTATTGTCAGACGAGATTCAAACCACACAAAACAATTAAAGGCGTATTGCCTTTTAAGATACATACAAATGTAGGCATAGGGCTAAATGTAAATTCGATGCAATTCGTATAAGCACAATACAATCTTATTAATTTCCAAAACTCCGAGAAAATGCTAATTACATACAGATGAGTCCATTCCATCCGAGCAATTAACTGGTATTCGGAATTGTGGAAACCCTTCCATGACAGTTGGCACTCTCGGCAGGTATCTATATTTCACATGTGATAGTATGGTAAGGCCAAAGATGGTAGTTAGTTTGTAATAATGCGTATTAAAGTATTAAAATAAAACTATGGAGATACTGATTTATCAAAATTTGTTTATTTATTGGTTACAAGTTGCAAATGGTACAAGCTAATACAGTCCAGTGTGTATTTTCGCTATGACCTGCTATGGTATTGCTATGAATATAAGGTTTGCTATAATGATTTGCTATAATGCACCTAAGCTGATTTTTAATGTCCTAGGCAGTCCCAGTTTGTAAAATTATCCTGGATTTCTGTGGCTAGTTACAACAAGTCAACCCACTATATACTGTAAGGCATGCTTGTAAATTTTAGTGGCATTATTAATTGCAAACAAATTTATTTTATAGAATGGATGGCGGTTGTGGAGAGGTTTGCTCCTGCCGTCAATTTGATGCAGATGAATTAGTAGCTCGGGCTAAAGGTGCTTCACAAATGTAATGTAGTTGGATAATGCAGTTTTCTTTGTTCCAGCGGTACCTTTCAGTATCAATACAATAATGTTTTGAGATATTTTGATACTTGTTATTCAGAAGTTAATATATACCCTCACATACGGACATGGGTTTTTAAAAATGAGTTTACATTTGCTATTCTAACCTATTCCTAGGGTCCATGTAGAGACACATCCATTGTTCTGCATTATCGGCAGTGTAAGCCGCTGCAGTTGCAAAGGAACGTGGGGTTTCGATTTCAGACCCTTGTGCTGCCCAAACCCATTTCCCAGCCCACATTCCACCAATCCATCGTCCAAGTTGGGCTATTTACACAGACACACTATTTAAAATACTCTGTGAGACGTGTTTCTAATTATACAGTTTTGTGAATTAATTACATTTTCATGGTTTAGATAGGTGCTATCATAAATTCAAAATAGACGAGAAACATTACCAAACTCTGGTCGTTCCAGGTAATTTCGTAGAGTGGAATCTTCATGGTGCGACGCCAAGATAGCAAGCTGCGCCCCCTTGTCTCTACAGCGGAAATGTGCCTCCTGCCAACTTGCAATCTCAGCACTCAGGTAGTAGCAGCTATTCCCAAGCCTTATGAAATCTGTTAACGTGCATTTGTATCTCGCTTCTGCAAACCGAAACCGAAGCAATGTAAACTACCTATATTAAATAATAAATAATAGTAAATGTATCCAAATAAGTGCCACCGCAATTTAAAAAAAATGTTTACCTGCTGCTGGATAGAAAAGTCCGACACAGATTACCAAAGAGAAAAGAAGATTTTTAACTAATCCTGATATATGTACAACGGGAATGGTTGATACCATCATGCTTTCTTGACAATGGTTGTACGGTGGTACCCAACCCAATATGAACTCTCAAAATGCGACCAAGAATGATGAAAGTTTGCAACCGGATGTGTTTCCTTTTAAATTGTGTGATTTAGCTGTTATTATGCGCTCAATCTGTTTAGATGTACAAGGCACAATGAACTACACGCGAATAACCTGAACCTGATTTTGTCTACACCAGTTTTAGTTTTATTACGTCTGAAAAAGAACGCTTCTGCTTTCCACGTGCCTATACACGAATACCTACTTATATTATGTGCGTTGATAATGCCGAAATACTGAGGCATTTAAATTAAGGGATTATATCGAGTTGTATTTTATGTTCGATTAAATAAATGTAATGAATGATATCCTTTTGAACCTTGGAAGGGTTGGTCGACTACTCTTTCTTATATAATTTTGTCGCTTTTCTCCAGCGATTTTGTGATGGAATGAAATAAAACTGTTTTGCTCTAAACGTTGCTCTTTTTGTAACAAATTTAAAGTAAATTAATACAAAAAGTCAAAAGAGATACATACATGCTATTTTACTGACGCCTTATAATTGAATAGGTAAAATGCTTCTTCGAAAGTGGAATTCCTCCACAGTATCAAGTAGTATAAAGTATAATGGATGCTACAATACAAAATGTCATGCATATAATAATACTTATACCGTTTGACTATAAAATCATAATGTTCCTTCCATGTTGTCGTCAGTCGTCACTCACACATATTATGTTAGCTTATAGTCGCCACAAAAACTTGAACAACTACTTAATATTTCGAGTTCACTTATCATTTCCATACATTCTTCCTTATGCCATAATTGACATTGCTATGCCAAGTAATCCAGACAGGAGGGTTGCCTAACAACATGACTTCAAGTAATAAAAGACAGCGAAATCGATATAATGGTTAACTGTATATGCTAGCAAATTAACTGGTTGTTGTTTTTGTAAACATCATTATGCATAATCCTAATCCCAGTTTCATCAGTACAAGCTTTGAATAATATGCAGTTGATATTGTGCGCTTCCAGTTTCCCTAACGCTGACATTTCACGAATGCAATCAAATAAATGGTGACGGGGAGAGTGAGTTGAGTAGGTACCCATGGAACATCTGTACACAAATACTTGTAATAAAAATTTGACAAAAAGGCCCAACTGTGTCGTTTGTATTATATTATTGATCATTAAAGTACTTCAAACATCATAACATTCAGAGTACATACAGACACTTACCTACTCTTACAGGTTTAAGTTCTGAAATAAATTATTACGTAGCTGAATGTAATGAAGCGTAGTTATGCTTTTAGTTTGTTGGTCCGTCTGTTCACGCCATAACTTTGATGTCCTTGGGTCGATGTTTACCAAACTTCCTCTGAGTTCAAGGAAGCTCTGGGTGGAATTTGACCTCAATCAGGTCACGGGGGTCAGGGGTTACAAATGCGCCATATGCATTTT
>JAANSN010004894.1:0-13768 GCA_036850665.1 Dicranocentrus wangi | reverse complement strand
TCCTCGTTTGTTGAAACCATCAAAACAAAATACATAATGCATAAGGAGTAAGGGTTGTATTGTATGCATCCTGTCGGCGTAAATGTGTGTGAATACACATATAATATTATGCCGATGCCGTGCCGTGCCGACACAAAAGTGAGCACGAGTCAATACTTTTTTTACAAGCTCTCATCTGTTCCTCCTCAACTTTCCACATCACGCATCCCTAACCTAAGACTAGTGCATAGGGCGAGCATTTCATTTCATACTACTACTCTTTTTCTTCTTGCTGAACAACTTCCTTCAAAAATGAGCGAAACTTTTTCTCTACCTTCTTCTCACACGACTCATTCCTTCTTCTTTTTTTTATATAAAACTACGCATATCAGGAGAGAGAAAAAAATGTAGTTTTAAGGGTTTTATGTGAACACAAAGCCACAGGGGAATAAGGCACATGCACACATTCATTCTCTCTGAGGCAGCAAGGAAGGATACGGATACACCGTACATACGCCACATATTATAGCCCACATCCACATCGTCGTCGTCGTTTCATTTTTTCTTGGTCTATATATCCTTCCAACAATTCCCAACTCAGCTTTAGAATGCATTGGGAAATATATAAAAAAAGGTTTTCTCTAGAAAATGACCTGCACACAAACTTACTTACTTACCGAGTGTGAGTTTCTCGATGAAAACCAATATAGCATGCACACACTGCACACACACACTTTTATACGATACAATGTTCACTACGCTCGTTTCGTTCGTTTTTTTCAGAAGAGCTGCTCTTCTTAGCTCTCCCTTTTTTGTTTCTCTCGGCTAAATAATAGAAAAGGTAGGGGAAAAAAGGTATGAGCAATCTATAACAAAAGGGTAGTCTTGCAGTTTGTTTGTGTACATCATCATCCCAGGCGACTTGTGTGTGTCTGCTGTGGAGTGTGTGTGGAGGAGAGAGAAAAATGTTTTAGACTTTTTTAGTTTTCCTGTATCTCACTCGGAGCAACCAACACATCTCTGAGCATCCCACACAACCCAACATCATCATCATCATCATATTTACGTGATATTACGCGAATCCAATAAGGCTCATAACGTGTGATCAAGTCTGAATTATGGATGTGCATAATAACACATAACTCGTTTTGAATCTGCATGCGTCCAAGGTGAAACAATATTTTTTGTGTTATTATATTACATCTCTCTTCTGTCTGCAAGCCCAAGGCTTCTACAGAGTATTTTTCCATTGTTATTCGTAATAATCATTGTCATCGCGTATTCGCGTACGAAACGCGAGTGCTGCACACACCACCATCAGAGCATGTTCTTCTGTGTGAAATCCGATTGTGTCATTTTTCGTATTCCATGACTCAATGACTTTTTGCTGGATATTGGCATAATAATAATGATAGCCTCCCGTTCCCGTTCCCTCTGAAGCCGTATATCACGCAAATCCCGTTCGCAAACAGTTACCCACGAAGCCAATTTCCTCTCCTGCTCCAATCTCAGTCAGTAGTGAGTGCCACTTAAAAACGCANCAAACAGTTACCCACGAAGCCAATTTCCTCTCCTGCTCCAATCTCAGTCAGTAGTGAGTGCCACTTAAAAACGCAATAATAATTTTAAGGACGTGCATGATTCTGGCCAGAGGAGTTTTATTGACATTTATGAGAGTTGTTTGGGGGAAAGAATGGAGTCCTGCTGGTAGAACCAAAGTATTGCCGTTTTCCTCCCCCTTGATAATCAGAGTGACAGTGAGAGTTTAAAAAAATATTTACTCAGCTTGAGTGAAACTAAGAGTGTATATGCATTTCGCAAATTGGAAAACAGATTTTTTCCGTGTGCTATGCTCTACGTTACAAAGTGAGTGAGATGGAGTAAATGGGAGTAAAATATATTTACTTTTTGGAAGTGTTTGGACATGTGAGCGTGTCTTCTTGACAGGATAAATAGGATACGATACAAGTAAGGTTGCTTTGCATTGTGCATTATTTACTCAGCTTGAGTGAAACCAAGAGTGTATATATGCATTTCGCAAATTGGAAAACAGATTTTTTCCGTGTGCTATGCTCTACGTTACAAAGTGAGTGAGATGGAGTAAATGGGAGTCAAATATATTTACTCTTTGGAAGTGTTTGGACATGTGAGCGTGTCTTCTTGACAGGATAAATAGGATACGATACAAGTAAGGTTGCTTTGCATTGTGCAGACGCAGTCGGGCTTGCAAACTGCAAACATTTTCATTTTCCCCAAAACATATAACATAGCATAATATTCTTCCCACTGCTACTCCACTCCACATGCAGATGAAGACAGACTGCTTTGATTGATCTGTTTGAAACTGGGCCTTTGTAAAACAACAACGAAACTCAGATCAGATTGCATTTCATACATTTTTTGGTGAAATTTATGTGAGTGAAACTGTGCTGGTTGGTGTGCCGCCGTCGCATTTACAAGAGCAATAATAAAAAGCAAAAAAAAAATTGTGAGCCTGATAATGAGAGAATAGAGAATGAACTTCGACGAGGACTATAGCGGATGGAGTTTGTACAGCTCGGTCTCGTTGTTACGATTATGCTAATAATAATCACATCATCCAAATCCAGGTCAGTGCTTCTGTCTTTTCAGCTGTTTCAACTAAGCACGCAAAATGTTTCTTCCAGATATATCATGAATTTGATGATGAGTTGAGTAGTTTTATATAAAAATACATGTGAAGCCATTGGCAAACATGGTCTACATATTCAGCTAAGGTTAAGCAATCACATGAAATTGAACAGGTTTTTGTGTTCTGAGCTCGTCTTGCAGTTGCAACTTCCTACTTTTGTGCAAATATTGAGATTTGCTCAATAAAAACAAACAGCAGGAATTTTTCGTATAAAATACAGTAGAATTTGATGTGACTCTTCAAATCAGTTTTTAAAGTCATACTCATACGAATTGGAAGAAGGAGCATCATGTTGGGTCACGTAGTTTCGAGGTTTCTTAAAGGGAAATATCGTTGATAGCATCATATACCACACACAAACATTTGCATAGACACAAAAATTTCAACAATTTTTGCACATTTAGTTCTTAGAAAGCGTATGCCTGCCCTTGAAGCATTGCATTAATACTGCATTCATCTGCGTGCATCTCGCTCTACCCACTTGACTGCATGTAAAACTTACACATTTCTGATGATGACCAATTTGCATACCTTCTAACAAGGCCAAGTTCAGCAGATACATAGCAAATAGCAAAGTAGAACTTGCAAATATGCACAAACTCTTTTCATAATTATTGCAATAACATCAAGCATCGCCACATCAGATCGTAGCAGACAAGTGGCACGACGGAAATGGCTAGATTTATTGCATATTAAGCTCGTGGGGTAACTAAAAACTCACAAGTGCTGATAATCGCTAATTTACTAGTAATATTTAATGTGTGTTATGCGATTTGACCGCATTTTTACTACTTTTCTTAGGTATGTATATGCTGCACACACACATGATCATATTATTATGCGTTGTAAAAAGTCCGTAGTGTCAAATGCTATGTAGTTCTTGCTCTCTTCGATCTTCACCGGAAACCTCGTTTTTCCTTGAGGAAATCAGCGAAGGAGGCGGCAGGGTGATTAATGATGTTTTATTGTAGTACGAACAAACATAAGAGCGTCCACCGTATATTAATTGTGATGACGATGCTGAAGATGGGATGGGGGGATCCCATGAGGAAATAGGCGGTTCGAGTGGAGCGTGTGTGCAAACAAAAGGGCTGAGCCAACTAGTCTAGTCCGTCGCTCTCTCCGCTTTCCTTTCTCATTGATCCACTTTTTCTCCCAAGCAACACACATAAAGCTAAAAGCTAATTAGATAGTCAGTAATAAATTATGATGAGTTAGATAACTGGGAGGAGAGGAATTCATTGCCGACAAATGGACAAGACAATGCATCATGCATCTCTTGGGAAATCGATAAAACAGGGAATATAATATGTAATACATATACACAAGGTGCATGGATTTATCTATCATGTATTGATAGCGTATATACAAGCAAGGTGAAAACCATCTAGTCGTTTACCATCTTGAACTTGATACGAACTTGATTGACTCGTAGTCGTAATAGAATAGCCGTACATGATCAGTCATCAAAGCGTTTGGTTATTGGGCACGCTGAAATTATTAAAAACTAGCTTTAAGCAGGGAACTATTGTCTCGCTCCTCGCCAATAAAATGATTCGTAGTTGGAGCAGTGCCAACAAAATTCTCGGAAATGTACGCGTACCTATATGTATAAAACTTGGAAAATGGGCTATGAAAACGCCTCATTAATTAATGACTTTTATTTGTTTCTTGAACCTTGAATAAAAATGGCGCATCAGGCTGGGTCCACGCTAAAGAATGGTTGCTACCGGTGGGTCAACCTGTTGAAAATTTGTTGGGAATCGGACAATCTGAAGAAGATGCCAATGAAGATAGCCTCCATGTTCCTGAAACCGCGCAACCTTCGGGTCATCATTCTGACGCTCATCGGGGGAACTCTGCTCCTGGCACTGTATCACTTGTACTACGGCGGCTTCCCGGAAACCCTTCCAACCACTCTAGTCCCGGCGGACAACTTGGTTGGCGAGGCTAACCAGAATGGATTCAACCCGGCGATTTACGATTCTCAACGTGTGGGAGGGGGCGACCCTGAGCTGAGATTGGGCAAAGGGGAAGCTGTGAATGTGCCCAACTTGAGGCGCTACGAAAATGGAGTTGTGGATTCTGAGTCTCTGCCGCCGCTGCCGGGGAATGAGATTGGCCATGGGCCCCCTCCTCCGTCGAGTCGTCCTTCCAGGAATCTTGTCCGGGGATTTAACTACTCGAGCTTGGGCTCTGAAGGAGGAGCGATGAGACAGAGGCATGGAAAGTGCTTCAAGATTGAAGGTTTCATCCCTGACATTGATGTGTATAAATTATATCCGAATTTGGAGTTTGACGCTGACTGGATTCGGACCAGGGAATATTGGAATGCCAACTTTGAAAAGAGGTATATGGCACTCAAGAACAAGGACAAGAAGAAGGAGCGTGCCCGGCCGGACGGGAATTTGCCGCAGACGCCACCTCTAAAAGTGGTCGTAATCCCGCACTCCCATAATGACCCCGGCTGGCTAAAGACTTTCGAGGGCTACTTTTACTCCCAAACCAAGGACATTATTGACAACGCGGTTGAGCAAATGAGCGAGCTGAAGCATATGAAGTTCTTGTGGAGTGAAATCTCCTTTTTGTCCAAGTGGTGGGAGCACGCTCATCCGACAAAGCGACAAATGTTCAAGCAACTCGTGAAGGAGGGACGACTCGAGATTGTGACGGGAGGGTGGGTCATGACTGACGAGGCAACTGTGAACCTCTACTCCATGATAGATCAACTGGTGGAAGGACATCAATGGGTAAAGGCGCATCTCGGAGTGGTCCCAAAGTCCTCATGGAGTGTGGATCCGTTTGGTCACGGCTCCGTGTGGCCGTATATCCTCCAAGCGTCCAGTATCGATGGCATGGTCATTCAGGTAAGTGCTCTAAAAGAAAAGTTTGCAATTAGCAAAAGTAGTTTAGAACTAGTGGATTTATTTTGACTAAACTTGTGTTGCTTTGCCGCTTCGTTCGCAGAGAATTCATTTCGGATGGAAAAAGTGGTTTTTGGACCAGCAGAAGGGGGATTTCAAATGGGTTCAACGTTGGGACTCGAATGAGAAGCACTCAATACGATGTCACAATGCGCCGTGGGACATTTACTCAATCAAGCACTCCTGCGGGCCCTTTCCCCAAATCTGCCTCAACTTCGACTTTCGCAACATTTCCGGGGAGTATTCTGAAAACTACATGGTCTCTCAGCCCATCACCTCTCAAAATATTAAAGCCAAGGCGGAGTTGATGCTGGAGCAGTATGGACGCACCGCCTCAATGTTTACCCACAACGTGGCAATGATCTCAATGGGAGACGACTTCCGTTTCCACAAAGCCATCGAGTGGGGTCAGCAGTACACCAATTACATGAAGCTCTTTGACTACATCAACGCCAACAAGGATAAGTACAACGCGGAGGTCGGGTTCGGAACCGTGTCGGACTACTTCAAAGCGTTGGAGGAGAGATCCTACCAGTATCCCACGCTCTCTGGCGACTTCCACGTCTACTCGGACATTTTCAGCGAGGGTCGTCCTGCCTACTGGAGCGGCTACTATACGACCAGGCCCTACTGGAAAAAGTTTTACCGGGAGACGGAAAATGTGCTGAGGGGAGCGGAGATTCTGTTCACGTTCGCCAACGCCCTGGTCACACAGCGAGGTGATGTGGAGTCGATCAAGGTGTTGAACCACGAGTACGAGTTGCTAACGGTGGCACGACGCTGGCTGGGTCTGTTTGCGCATCACGATGCCACCACGGGCACCTCCAAACAGGAAACCATGAACGACTACGGACTCAAACTTTTGGAGGCTTTGCAGTACGGGACGGAAACTCAAATGTCGGCCATTGCGACTCTGGTATTTGGAACCAGTAATAACTCCCGGTTGCAGACGGACTACGAGCTGGAAAAGTTTGGAGAATTGCCGCGACAGCTGCCCCTTCAGTTCCAGAGCCCGTCGGTGGTCAAAAAGTTGGTGCTGTATAATAGTCTGGGGAAACGACGGGCTCATTTGGCGAAAGTGGTGGTGACGTCTCCCAACGTGGAAGTTATTGGACCGGATGGACAGCCCATAATGTCCCAGTTGAACCCAGTGCTGGACGTTACGGAAACTAATATGATCATTTCCGGAGCGGTTTTCGAGCTCGTGTTCCTCGCCGAGCTGCCCCCACTCTCGGTATCCGTTTATGAAGTGAGAATGGCCAAGCCGAAGGGCAGATCGAATGCGGTGCGGGCCCTGGTCTACTGCAAACACTGTACCAGTCCGGGTCCTGTTTTTGAAATAAACGCACTTCAGGTAAAACTAATAAAATGGAAAATGTGAAGATCATACATAAATATAAATGTTTGTGCAAAGTTTCGTACGAATAAAATTGATATTAATATATTTGCTTTGACCACTTTCTGATGATATAGGCTGGAGACATTCAGCTGAACAATGAGCGACTTCAATTACTCTTCGATCGAAAGTCGGGACTCCTCCGGAAAGTGACCAAGATCAAGGAGAAGCTAACCGTGAACGTGAACATGGGTTTTGGAGGGTATGCCTCAATTGACTTCAGGAGTGGGGCATATCTCCTCATGCCGGATACTGGAACCGAGCAGGAGATCCCCTTCAAGTACACCAACCCCAAGATCTTCATTGTGAGTGGTCCGCTGTACTCGGAACTGTCTGTGTCCCACACGCCCATCCTCCTCTCTAGTCGGCTGATGCACACCGGTGGGGAGCTGATCGAGGACGCCATTTTCATTCAAAACCAGGTGGACCTGGGCAGGCACAATGGAGAAATCTTTGTCCGCTTTGATACCGACATATCCAGCACTGCCAAGCTGGAACATGTCGACCAACAAGGGACTGATCAGCCCTCGTTCTTCACCGACCAGAGTGGATTCACTTTCGAGAGGAGAACAAAAATCCCAAAGATTCGCTACGAAGGGAATACGTATCCCGTGAATACGATGGCTTATCTTCAAGATGAAGGCCAGGGGCTGCGGTTCACCCTGATGGTGGATCGCTCGCATGGATGTTCCTCCATGGAAGTTGGACGCCTGGAGTGCATGATTGAAAGACGAACCATTTTTGATGATTCCAGAGGGTAATTTTTAGCTCACAACCAGTCATTCATTATATTTCGCATATCTACAAAAACCAGAGTCGCCAACATTTTCATCACAAATTCAAGTTATTATTTTAATTTCATTTCAGAATGGGTGAAGGAGTCATGGACAATCGGCCTACTATCTCCAATTACGTTATTTATCTTGAAAAAATTTCCACCTTGGCTCCAGAAGCGAGTAGTACCGAAGGTGAGAACACATCATACCAGAAAAACCTGCCAACTCTTTCAGCGCACCACCTCAGCCAGGAGCTCAGCTACCCCTCCTTCCTCTACATGTACGATGACGACAAGTACAACCCGGTGACTCCCACGCCTGGGGAAAGCGAGCCTAACGTCATCGCGCTCCTCAACCAAGAGCTCCCTTGCGACGTCCACCTAATCAACCTCCGAACAGTTACAGACAGCACTCTAGACTACGACCTCAACCTGCCCAGCAGCAGGGCTCTCCTCATAGCACAAAGACTCGGCCACCTCTGCGTTTCCAATGGGACCTCCGCCGGAAGGTCCTACTCTTGTTCCGCCGGGCCTAGCAGCAATCCCTCCCCGCTGAGCTTATTTCTACCCGAATACCCTACTCAATGGAGTGCAAATCTCGTCCATTGTGCAGACTGACCTGACTGGAGTGTCCCATAATAACTACCAGACTCACAGGAATCTCTCCCACCTCCACCAGATTCTGGGGGAACCCTTTGAAATCACCAGTGTGCTGTTAGCCCTCAACTAAAAAAAATATAAACACTATTACTCCCTCCCCTCCAAAAAATCCCTTTGACTTTCAGTCGGGTACATATTTTGTAGTTCAGCGTAGTGCAGAAAAAGTGTGTTTGTGGAAGAAAGTTTTGGAGTTGGAGGAAACTACATTTTAAAAAAAGTACGTCTCTCTCTGTGATATCAGCTCAGTATCCATTTTCAAACCTCTGGATCCGCTGAACTGCTATTAAGTAGGAGTCAAAAATGTTCTATTTAATTTATTGTACATAATATGTTTAATCAACTTTGTTAATTTTAAGATAAATGATGTTTTAGAGTTCATTTTAAATTTTGAATTGTATTGTGCAACAGTGTTTTAAAATTAAAATGAAAGGAATTTAGCTGATTTTTGACTGTGAGCTATATTAAATGATGATAATCAACCGGTACCGGTGAGCAATCAGAACGTGTTACGTGTATGTTTCTGTGTGGTGTTGTCGTGTTGTATGTAAGCCAATAATCTTTGATTACAAAAGTACGTTAAATATATAACAAACTACGTCAATTGAGAAGACTAAAAAATTGGAGGAACCGAAAGCTGCCTGGATATACATATTTCGCTGTGAAGCCAGCCAGATTTCCTATTGTTAGCTAAAATTTGTATTTAAAGTTATTGATTAATTAGGTGAGTCAGGATGTAGTCATACGTTGTCTACTTTTTATTTTTTACCAAAAGGATAACAAAGCCCTCTTCAAATGTCTTGAAAAATATTTATCGTTTACTTGTCAGTTATTGTAACAAAACTTTTCATGAATTTCATTTCATTGAGTGTGTATACTACTTTGTTTGATAGGAGAGGACTGAAAAAGGTTTCACGGTTCGTAAAAATACGATTGTACGTTAGTACGTTGAGGGGTAGTTAAAATATGTGTACATATATCTGTATCATAGCGCAAAAACATAAACGTTGTCAAAAATGTAATTTCTGAAACGTGAGGAGAGTGTATTTTCAAGAGTAAGTACATAGTCTCACTCTGTCGTACCGATAAAACCGATCTTAATTTACTAACTATTAAAGCGTAATATACTGGGCGGTGGTGATTGTTACCAGTGTGTTGATATTTTACGGGACGGGCTCTGTGATTTCCGGTGTTGTCAAAAAAAATCCTAAAGGGATTTGCTTTGCGCTTGATGCCTTGCAAATTTCTTTCTGATACATTAAGATTTGTATTTGGTATTGAATTTTGAACGTTATACAAATTCTGATGACGTGCAGCTGGTCTAGAACGAGTAGTAGAGTAGTTTAAAACGATTTAACGAGGAATAATGTCCTCACTCAAAGATGGTCACGTTGTTAGTCACAAAATGTAAAAAATTATGAGAGCAGCAAAATTAACACTTAATTCACTAATAAAAGTAATTAAAATTACGTACACTGATGAGTTTGAGTCGGGAGATATATATTCTTATTCGTCTTCTTTGCAAAAATATCCATATTACCATTAATTTCATTCAGTTCATACAGTGTTACAACAAGAACGAAGGAAAATACATGATTATCAAACATCCTTATCAGTATTTTATATTTTTTACTCGTTTGCTGTTGCTGATTATTAGAGTCGCTGAATCAAGATGGACGACGCTCCACCACCTCCATTGCAAATTGAAGCTACTCCGTACTCTCCAGGTTTCAGATTGTGGCACAAGTGGCCAACAATTCGAGCACCAGACATGCTAAATAGGCAAAATAACAACAACTATTATATCATGTTATTAGTCATAGTGTCATGTACGACGGTACAACAAAGTGGCGAGTAGTGTACTTACCCGATCGGATGTCCCAAACTAACAGCTCCCCCGTGAATATTCACTTTGGATGGATCAATATCCATCATTTTTATATTTGCAAGGACGACAACACTAAAAGCTTCATTAATTTCCCAGAGAGCAATGTCTTCCTTCTTGACGCCATACTTTTGGAGGAGTTTTGGCATGGCGAGAGCAGGTGCAATTGGAAAGTCGATTGGATCTGTGGCGGCATCATGATATCCTACGATTCTAGCCAGTGGCTTTGTGCTCACTTTTTTCGCTGCGGATTCAGTGGCCACTACCAAGGCAGCCGCGCCGTCATTCAGAGTCGAAGCATTTCCAGCGGTAACTGTACCCCCTTCCTTTTGAAACACTGTAGAGAGCTTTGTGAATTTGTTGAAATCAACTCGTTTATACTCTTCGTCTTCAGAGACAACCACGTCCGGCTTGCCTTTCTTTTGAGGGATGGTGACAGGGACGATTTGGGATTTGAAAATTCCTTTTGCATGGGCGTCGGCACTTTTCTTGTAACTATTTATTCCATATTCGTCCTGTTGCTCTCTGGTTATACTTAATTTCTTTGCAGTGTTTTCAGCACAGTTCTGGGAAAGTAAAAAAAAAAATATTTCACGTGCTAATTTTTTTAATTTGGCTGTGGCTACACTAGTCGATTGTGGCTCTATTCATGCTTACCCCCATGTGAATTTTGTTATAAACATCAGTCAGTCCATCGAATACTATACCGTCCTGGAAAATTAAATTATATATATATTCTGTAAAGATTCTATATTCTTACTTCTTCAATCGTATATCTTCAATAATATTATTTCCACCTATGACTTACCACAAGCTTTACTCCTCCGTATGGAGTCTCCCCCCTTGTCATATAATAGGGGACATTGGACATGGATTCCATTCCACCGGCAACCATTATTTCTTGATCTCCACATTTTAGGTTTTGAGCAGCTAGCATTATTGATTTCATTCCGGAGGCACAAACCTTATTGATAGTGGTACATTCCGTGGTTTTTGGAAGACCTATAGAAATCAACATAATAATATACAACAATATCTGTCGAATACTAAATCTATAAAGCTAATTAAAATATTGACCAAATACAGATTTGTGTTCCTCAGTACCTGCAAAAATAAGCGCTTGTCTAGCTGGAGACTGTCCAAGCCCACCTTGGCAAACATTGCCCATGTACACCTCCTGAATTTGATCTGGAGCATAGCCACTTCTGGAAACGGCTTCCTAAAAGTATATCATATTTTGTATTTAGAATGGTTAGAGAATAAAGTACGTCACGCGGAAGGAAAGTAAAAGTACAAGATGATATGATAAGATAACTATAGCCAATATAAAAAAGGTAAAGTTGACTAAGGTGCCTAGTAGGCCTACCTTAATGGCAACAGCTCCAAGTTGTGTAGCAGAGAGGGAGGATAAGGTGCTCCTGAAGGAGCCTATCGGCGTTCGAACAGCACTCAAAATAACAACTTCGGGATTCTGCTGTCCGCATCGTTGTGTCGAGACAGACAAGTTTCTTCGTGCCGCAAGATTATATACATGTCTACTACTTCTACTACTAGCTAACCTATTTGCTATCCTCAAGGAATTCATTTCGATTTAATCTAATTACGAATTATGATTATAGAAACGAACTAAATACTGATCAGACTAATACGCAACGGCACGGCAGGTAGAAGGGGAGGATGAAGAGAAGTGTTAACAACAAGAAGAGACAGCAAAAAAATCATAAAAATGGTCACTAAAACACTATACACGTTACGTTCACACGTTACTACATTAACTCGTCCAGAATGGAAAGCATTTTTGACTTGCTTTCAAGGTTAAACACAAAAAATACATCATCCACAAGACATCCATCCATATATTCCACATCCATAATCTGTATGACACAAGCACATGCACTATGCACATGAACAGATGCGATGGATGCATGGAACATGGAACATACATAAGTATAATTTTTACACACTTTCATCATCATCATCATCATCACCACCACTCGTGCTTTTACTATAATGTACATTAGTACATACCTCTAAATACTTACTTAAACTATTGAGTAGGGATAGGGTCCAACTGGACTGGATTCAGAGTACGCGTACGGACGGACGGACCGATATATTCCTTAATACACACGATTCACGATACGATACGATACATAACAACGTAAACTTATGCACATGGATGCGGAGGAGCGGATACGGACGGATGCGGATGGATAAATAGTGAATAGTAGTTTGCCAAAGTGCCAATACCGAATACCGATACGGATACCGGCACCTCCTCTAGCTATTCGCAAAACTTCATGCATGCATAATGCATACTACTTTTACGTTTTCGTCAATTCCTTTGTCTTTAATAGTGCGTTCTTTGGCTACACTGCCTATTCGAAAACTGTTAATTAGTTTCCATTATTAACTTATTAAAGTAATCAGTGATATTTGGTTTGGTTTTAGTTTGTTTAATTGCATATAAGGTGTCGTCCTACTGATTTTTAAGTCCGTAGAAGACGTGATGTAATGATGAGTGGCAACTGTCGACAACAAGTCTCTGAGTCGTCCTCAGATGACGATGATGAAACAAATAATAATAACAGGTCATCATTTCCAAAACCTGACTGCTGGACTGAAGTTCCATGCAAATATGACCGTTGCGACCAGGAAATCCTTCGGGACACCAATAATGACTTGTACTGCTCTCGTGAGTGCTACTACAGAAAAGCGGAGCGGGACCAGATTAGAGACAAAACCGACAGTTCCATCAAGTTTACCAGCTTAACGATTAGAGGTCGAGGTGGAACAGGAATTATTGCTGAGGGGATTGACCAGCTGGAAATTACCGTTAACGAGCGGGTTGGGCGGATTGTCAAAGTTAGTAGTAACACCTTAAACTTAATTATATCCATGCATGATAATATGGTATGGTACATATATCCCAGTCGCCAGTCCCAGAATTGATCGTTTCTTGATTTTAAACAAAAAGATAATGTTATTTTATGGTTTCTTTCTTAAGGTTAAGGCGCTTAAACCCAAGACTGGATCCAAACTTAAGACAAAAGTAGATGTAGATACAATAGTAAAAAATAAGAAAAGGAAGGAGGAAGCCAAGAAGAAACTACAGGAGTTGCTAAATTGTGGGGTTGGAGGGGCGGCTGAAGATGCTGAAACATCCTCAACCAGCTACAGCGATGATTACAGTGAAGCCGATGATAAAAACTAGTTCCCGATAATTCCGAATATTTCGATGATCACATTTTTGATTTGAAGAGATGAAATAAAATGAAAACTAACGTATACATTCGAAATACAACTAAATGTCTATACATAGGTATTTATATTACATTGCAAGTTTGCAAGTAGCTATATTTGAAAGTACTACATCTTTTACATTACACTATACTACTTCATTTTCCAATAGTTATATGTAGGTCGGTATTTGCATTTAGTCTTGTTGCACGTTCTATAAACATTTGACTAGATTTTAATT
>JAANSN010004893.1:0-13768 GCA_036850665.1 Dicranocentrus wangi | reverse complement strand
AGCGGTTGATGAGAAGCTGCACTTGACGATAGCCAGCGGTAAGGGCTCGGTTCACTCGACCCCTTCTAAGGCCAGACCTTGATCTGAAGACGTCATCTTCAGCGATTCTGGTATTTTACACAAACTTGGTTTGAAAATTGAGTAATTTTTGCAGAAAGAAAGAATTCCCACATGAATATCAAATGAATAACTCACGCCTCGAGGACTAGCAACATGCTCTCAAACCAAAAGGTTGTGAGCACAAAGTGAACCAGAGCTGTTGTGAGAACATACACAAGAGGAGTGTACCATATTTGAGTTATGATTAGATGGGCCATCAGTTGGCCTAGTTTGGAGCTGGCAAGAAGGGAGCCAAAGTTGGGACCGATGAATTGGGTGAAGACACAAAATGGATTGTACGGCATGTAGGGATATTTGAGGGCGGATGCTGACGTGGACAATAGACTGAGGTAGAGAAATCTTCGGAATATCTTTAGTATGAGAGCGGCAGGGGCTCCCTTTCGTCGGATTACCTTTATGACTTCAGAATGATCACATTGATTAGGGATTTTAATGAAATTTTCTAGATTTGTTAGCTGAATTAACCAAATGCATACCATTTTGATGTTTATTGGGCTTGACATGGTCCTGCTCAAACTTGAGAATGTTATTCAGTATCCACACAAACTCGGCAGAATTGTCCCTCAGAAAAAGAATGGAGGCGGAGCCGTAGCAACAGTAGGAGCCAAAAAAGCGAAAGAATTCTTGAAACTCCTCAATCCGAAAGCCATCCCTTTTGAGTAGGGCATTGGCAAGGAGGGAGAGTCCCACACAAATCGGGACAGACATGACCAAGAGCCACCGCCATTTTTGAAATGAGACAATGATCTCGAATTGACGTTTGTTGGGATTCCATCGGTATGGATACGGTCGTCGAAGGAGCTTCCAACCGGACGTGATGCTGTCGAAATATTTGACGACTGGAGAAAGTGTGCCCGTTGCTTCCAGCATGATTTAAGTATTTGCTCTTATTTATGCCCGAGGGAATTTTCAGAAGGACAAGGTGAAATATGTTTAGAATGTCATAAGAGTTGGAAATGAAGGCTAGGTGAGCTGTTGTAAACCTCGGGATATGCTGAAATTTACTATTTGCCCAATTGTGAAACGAAAGGCGGAAAACATCATTAAAATCTAAATGTCAAAAGTAAAGCGATTTTTCCGTTTTGTTTTCCTGGTGGAACCAATTACTACTACTACCTTAGCATTGAAGAGAGCTAGCTGGCTTTGTCAAGTTTAACCCATCCCAATGGCGTTAAGCGAGGCAGTAGTATTTGAAGCTATATAAAAGTAACGGGTTTAATTCAAAATAACATATTTATTTTGTAATAAAGGCTGGCCTTCTCATGTTGGCTCGTAAATGGTGGAGTGGAAATGCCCACGAAATTAAATCCGAGTTTTTTTTCAAGGCTTTCATTATAAGTTCCAACTCAAGGCTAGAATAGAAAAATTTTGTACCATGAGAGTAAACTTTAGTTCAACAAAAATATTGAATTTATTTTCAATAAAGCTGCTTCCCCAAAAAATTAATTTGAATACTAATTGTACAGAGAACATTAGTTGTATAAATTAGTTTTTTTTTTAAAAACTTATTCGGCAACGTATTTCGATGATTCGAAATCTCATGACTTGATGACCATGAACCGTGATAATTATTAATGATTCAGAAGGGAGAATTGGGATGAGGAAGAAACATGCTCCGTGGGAAAAAAACAGAAACAAATTGTTTGCTTGTATTTTCAGTTTTACTAACTGACTATCAACAAGTTTTACTACAATCATCATTACTAGAGAAATACCTATAATACCAATGTCACCCTTTTTTGTTAGATTGGTTAGACCCTAAATGGTTCAAAAAAGCAGGAAGTGCCTATAAGTCCATGAAATACATAAATACATATGTCCTATAGATGGCTCCATTCGAAGATGTTCCATTCAAACCGTCTGCAATGCGAACTGTTCCGGATAGCCAGATCTGACAGAAGAATGTGGTTCACACATTCAAACTGTCCGAGCAGACAGTACTTTTTTATTCATGAAAAACACAAGGTACAAAAGTTGAGCTTAATTTTGGAAACCTGAAGAATAGAATGATGTCAGCACATCGAGCAGGGTAAATATTCCGGATGAAACTCCCCAGAGCCCTATGAAAAATACTTTGCCTAGTGAGACGTTTTGGATATTCGAAATATGAAATGTCTTAATAAAACCATTAAAATGAATGGATTGGATTGGGTAATTCTTTTTCGAAATTCAATTCCTATTTATATTTCAGGTTTCACCTTCACGTTTGCAGCTTCCTGATGGCAAGCTGCGGTTTGCAGGGTGTATCATATGAACATTAAATTGGAAAATAGTTTTTCAGCGTAATGTACAGATGCATATTAACGTGAAAGATGTTTGCTTTTTGAAAGTAGAAATCGACTTGTTTTGCAACAAAAGCTTATGTACACCTCTATTGACATTCGTCTTGTTACAGTAGCTTACATTTATTGGCTACAAACTGTAATAATAAGCCAATTAAAGCAATACGTTGCGCTAAAATGTTATACTTACTTTTGTGTACTCTTTTCCCGTCATATATATTTGTAGGTGCAAAGATAATTCAATTATTTAGATATTTCTGAGTCTTATCTTAAACAAAGCGGGAATATAGTATTTTAATCTGTCTGCATTTCATGAGTTGCATAATGTTTAACATCCTGAAAACACTTGTGAGCATGTATACTGCTTGTCAAAATAACGTAACGCGTAATTACAAGAAACTACTTAGCTTAGCAAATATTTAAAGCTTTTCAAAAACCCAAAATCCTAAAGCTAGAAATGGTGACAAACCTGCCTGCCGTCTTCAATCTAACCATTAAACATAATAGAGGTTTAGCAAATTAAACCACCAAGTTACAATCTTAATAAAAGCAGGCTGATCACCCAGTTGAGGCAAAACTCTTGGAAAGATAATTCAATCATTTAGATATTTCTGATTGTTAGTCTTACGAGTCTAGTCTAGTCTGATCTTAAATAAAGCGGGAATATAGGTAGTATATTAATCTGTCTGCATTTCATGAGTTGCATAATGTTTAACATCCTGAAAACGCTTGTGAGCAAATATATTGCTTGTCAAAATAACGTAAAGCGTAATTACAAAATACTTAGCTGTGCAAATATTTAAAGCGTTTCAAAAACCTAAAGCATGAAATGATGACAAACCTGCCTGCCGTCTTGAATCTAACCATTAATCATAATATTGGTTTAGCAATTAAAACCACCAAGTTACAATCTTAATAAAGTCAAGCTGATCACCCAGTTGAGGCAAAACTCTGTCATAGCAATGGGACTCAGCTCCTTAAAATAATTGCCCGCTAGATACTCAACTTTCGGTTTCTGAAGTGACCTCCAGAACCGGCTCAACCACCGAACACTCCTCTCGTGGCTGATCTCCCTGGACATGTACACCTTACTCCAGAGGTCCCTTCGCTTTCCAAGTTTGTGCACTGCAGTCGGGTGCGCCAGAGCTGACGTCATTATCACCGTGGTGCTGATGCAGTTGAGACTTAAACCAATCAGGGCTGACGGACTCGACTCGACCCCATTTCGGATTAANGGGTGCGCCAGAGCTGACGTCATTATCACCGTGGTGCTGATGCAGTTGAGACTTAAACCAATCAGGGCTGACGGACTCGACTCGACCCCATTTCGGATTAAGATGTAGCTGGTTGAGATATTCGTTGTCATCAAGATTAAAAGGAATCCTGCAATGATGTATGTCCTGTGAGTGGCGTTGTACCGGTTGACAAGGAGCTGGACTTGTCGGTAGGCCGGGGCCAGGGATTGCAGATGACTCTGAAGTGTTTTCTGGCCTGACTTGGAGTCAAACCTGCCTTTGCCGACATCTTCAGCAATGCTGTTAAGTGCGTAATTAAAAATTAGTGGATAATTTGATTTGAGTTTCGGAGAAAAAATTTTCATTATTAGAACAGTTGTCGGAGGCTCACCCTTGCAGGACGAGCAGCATACTACGAAACCAAAACGTGATTAGAATGAAGTGGATCATGATTGTTGTGAAGAGGTACACCATTGTAGTATGCCATATTTGTATGGTCAAAACAAATACAGGTATTTTGATGACCGTGGAATCGGCAAGGGCGTTGCCAACGTGGAAATTTGTAAAGGCACAGAAAGGATTATACGCCTCATTAGGTTTTTTGAGGGCTGACACCGAGTTGGCGACTAGGGCTATGTAGGTCATCACCCGAAATACATTTAACATTCTGGCGGCGCTAATCCCCATTCTTTTAATAATCGTTATGACTTTAATATAAAAAATAAAGGTAATCAAAACCCATCATAAAAACAGACTAGATGGAAAGACTATATTTGACCAACACTAACGACTTGACGCCAATACTTACCATTTCCACATTTTTTCCTATTTACATAGAGCTCCTCAAACTTGAGCACGGAGTTGAGGATCCAGACAAATTCAGCGGAATGGTTTCTCAGAAACATGATTGAACTTCCGCCGTACAAACACTGAGAGGCGAAAAAACGAAGGAGCACATTAAACTCCTCTATCCCAAATTCTCCCTTCCACACGGCATGGATGGATAAGGAGAGTCCGACCACGATTGGAACGGAAATTGACCCCAGCCACCATTTTTGAAATGAGGCAATTACCTCAAATCGTCTTTGTTTGGCATTCCACCGGTATGGATATGGTCGTCGGAATATTTTCCAGCCAGTTGTGACACTTTCAAAGTATTTGACGAGCGGGACAAGAGTCCCTGTTGTCTCCAGCATGATTAGCAAAAAATGTATCCAGAACTTGCGATGTGTTGTGCACGAGGTAGTTCTGAAAGTATATGCTGGAATGGTTTGTACGTCACAACAGTGGAGAAGGGAAATGATTTTGTATTTAAATTAACTTTTTTTGATTAAATCATAAGATTTAATAATCTGACTTTGTTAATCTATTCCATTATTTTAAAGCTGAAAGTAGTACCATCAGCTACATAATTATAACAGACAGGATTAATTCAAAATATGATTTTTCCTACAAGAAGTTATCTTTAATCTTAGCAAAAGCTGTCTCCAAAATAAATGGCGGAGTGGAAATGTCCATTAAAATTATGATAGATAGAGAGAATAATATTTTCTTCAAGGGCCTTGGATAAATAGAAAGTGATTTTCCGTCACGTTATTTGTCCATGAACATGCACCTTCAGCTAGGTAGGTAAAATAATAAACTGACTTCAAATCCTGAGACTCGAATACTATTGAGCGTGAAGAAGTCTGAGAGCATCTGGTATATTGTGACGTGGAGGCGATAACTACAATATGGTTTAACCGACAGATCCCGCTCCATTTCCGGTGTTCTTCATTCCGAGTATTCGCATTCATTGGTTTAGTTACGGTTTCCGTTTTTACTGATGACAATGAATTTGGGCTTGTGATACATAT
Source organism: Dicranocentrus wangi (assembly GCA_036850665.1). Taxonomy (NCBI): domain Eukaryota; kingdom Metazoa; phylum Arthropoda; class Collembola; order Entomobryomorpha; family Entomobryidae; genus Dicranocentrus; species Dicranocentrus wangi. The sequence continues at coordinate 8,275 of JAANSN010004893.1, read as the reverse complement.
ATAGCATCAGATTTATGCGCGTTGCATTTATATAAAAGTCGTTATAAATATAAATTTTAACATGCATCCCACAATCACAAGTGAAAGTGTTTATCATCATTAACTTGGTGCTTATGTATTCCAGTATAACTTTCATATCAATTTATGTAAAGTAAATTTTATTTTAACAAACTAAATTTTACAGCTATTTATCAATATTTATAATATGGTCACATATTTTAATGCTTTCATCTCGCCTCCTTTGTTTTTGCTTTCGCATGCGAGGTTCAAATTGTTGTCAACCTTATTCAAACCACCCCCCTGATAAAAAATTAATTTCCGTTTCCTCCTTGTCTCTTGTTATCGTACACAATGAATCAATTGTTCCCTCTTGTATAAATCTAATTACATAGACCCCTGTTTTCTTCACCTGCTTGTTTCTTGTTCTCCTGTGTAGCGAATGTCAGATTAGCCAACTTCAAAACACGGCTCCATAGTAAGACCAGATAACGGTCAATCAAAAATTACTTCCTTCCCGCCCTTCTTGTCCCTTACGGTTGTATTATGTCACGTTAGCTCTATTTCAAGACAAACGGCTCTAAAGGAAGGTCAAGGTCAAAATGTCGTTGAGAATAGTTCAGAGTCCTTTCAAAGAAGGCCATGGCAAAGTTTATGCATTACCTTATGTGATGTTGGTAAGTCATCCTTACTATACACAGAATATGCACAATGGTTATACATGACATTGATTTTACTTATCTACAACTTACACTGACAAGGACATGGTTTCATGTGCCCGGCGAAATTTGAAGGATGAATGGTAATTTCTGGAGCAGAATTTACCGCTGCGTTCAGCGGTGTATTGTATTTTTTGCAAAACACATACCTGTAATGATGGCGAGGGATTTTTGCGCCCGCGAAATAGGTGTGGTATAATCTACATGCAGCTAAACTACTGCACGGACGACGGACAATCTCTTATCAGCTACGATCAACTAAAGTGAGCTGTTGGCTTGCTTATCTCTTATCGCTACTCATCAGCACTCGCGACCAAACAGCCACCCAGAGCGCAGCATCTGATTTCCAACGTAGCATGTTGTAGGTGCATTTAACCTATTTCGCGCACGCAAATATCGCTCGCCATAATTACAGGTATGTGTTTTGCAAAAAATACAATACACCACTGAACGCAGCGTTAAATTCTGCTCCTGGCGTTACCAATCATCCTTCAAATTTCGCCGGGCACATGAAAACATGTCATTGTGAGATAATCTAAAATGTATTGATGTAAGCCCGAATGCTCCTATCGATCCATTTCTTTCAAGTCACGGTGAATATCCATTTCAGTTTCTTATGCTTGCTACGACCGGCGAGCGAAGGTTGGAAAATAAAGAAGGAAAGGTGAACGCTTGTGATCTTATATATTATTTTCAAAAAAAATTATGCTGGAAATAACGGGCACCCTCGCGCCATTTGTATAGTATTTGGCAAGTCTGAATGCAGGCTGGAAAATACTCCGACGACCCTTTCCCTACAAATGGAACCTCAAGGAAAGCAAGTTTGAACTGATTCCTTCATTTCAGAAATGGTGGCCCGTATTCATCTCTGTTCCAATATGTGCTGGGATTTCTATAGCGACTCATGCCTGTCTAAAGGGGAGCTTATTCACCATTCCCGAGTTTCAAGTATTCTTTCGCTTTCTTTCCGCTCACTGCTGTTACGGCGGCACGGCTACTATTTGGTTCCTCAAGAGTTCACTCGGCCGAGTTTGTCTGGATAGCTAATTCTTTGCTCCAATTTGAAAAGGGATTTGTTCATTTGAATTCCAGAAATGATGGTGTGTAATAAATCATATTACAATTTAAATCTAAGGGTTAAAGTATTTGAGCTATTTTTCAACACCTCTCAGTTTTATGTTATTTACAGTATTACAAGCCATATGACGGGAAGGGGAGATTACAGCAAGGATGTTCACGGCTATTCGAAGCACAATCTACCTTGCCCTGTCACCCAGTTCCGTGTCGGCTCTCAAACATCCCACGCTTGCATACAATCCACTTTGCGTTTTCACAAATTTCCAGGCGGGCAACGGCTTCGAATCCACTATTGGCGAGTACAAGCTGGCAAGAATTGCGTTTCCCATGGTTGTCTTTGGAATATGGTACACGTCGATGGTTTATTGGTTCACAGCAGCCGGGATTCATTTCATTCTAGCCGCCTTCTGGTTTCGGAGTGCGCTCCATGCCCTCGAAGGGATAACATTGGGTTGATCTAAAATGCTGGACCTCAAAAATTAAATTCACTTTCATATTTTGTAGAATAAGTGAAAATACCGCTTTTGACAGCAGAAGGCATCCGGCTAAAATGAGCTGTTGGTTGTCAACCGGTACAATGCCTCCCACAAAACATACGTCATTCCAGGATTACTCCTGATTGTGATGAGCTCGAATATATTCAGCAGCTACGTTTTAATTCGGAATGGGAACCGACTAGACTTGGCCGTGTTGCTTTGACTAATTTTCCTACGCTACTATCAATTGTTACCATGGTTTCAGCCTTTGCTCACCCAGCCGCAGTGAACAAGCTCGGTCGGCGAAGGGATCTTAGGAGCAAGGAGCGCATGGCGACGGAAATATCTCGGGGGAGGCACACTTGGTGGATGAGGCGGTTTTGGAGGTCGCTTCAAAAGGTGAGGATTGAGTATCTAGCTGGCATTTATTTTGAAGAAAAGAGTCCCATTGTTTTCGTGGAGTTTTGTCTCAACTCGGTGCTCAGCTTGGTTTTATTAAAACTGTAAACATTTTTAGCTATAATGATTTAAGTGATTCATGCAGTAACGGCATGCAGCCGGTTTCTCGCGGAGCTTAAAATTTGTATATTATAAATTTTCCTAGTTTCTGCATTAGTCGAAAGTTGATGTGTATTGATTGAGTTATAGGAGTTAAGGAGACGCTTTAGATGATAAATATGTGCAGATATTTAGACGATCTTTTGTAAGGGAGGGGAGAAATTGTATGCAAATCTGAAAATACAAGATATATATAAATACACTACATTTCACTTCATGCAATACAATATTCTGCATAAACTAATAAAAATGTGACAGGAGACATTATTTTCAGAAGCTAATTACGAAAACAATATCATGACGAAACAAATTTATACGTATTTCCTTTTTAATTGTTAGCCTTGCTTCTGGAGCGGGTCAAGCTGATACCCGACCACATGCGGAATACACACAAATAGGAATTGAGTGTTGAGATAATTTAAGTCAGTACAATCTAATAATTTTTGTTATCAAAATAAATCATTAAGGGGGTGAGATAATAAACCATCCGATTGGAATTGAATTCAATAAGTTTAGCTTCCACCAGACCCATTTTACCCCATGCAAATTTTCTTCCACGCCAATTGCCCCTATGACAGTTTTTCCCTGGCAGGGTTTCCCCCAACCATCTAGTTGTAACTTATACTCGCAGAAACTTCCAGGGAATTGTAAACCCCTTGAAATATTTTACATCGGGGAAGACGAAGACGTTTGTAAAGCTTCCCGTTTCCAGTATGACAGAATGAGTAGATCATATCATCAGCATAACTTTCCACAACTCGATTGATTCCAACCATTTTGTCAAACCAAACTGGACTGGGATTGGAGGCAGATAGCAATAATAGCTGGCTTCAAGCTCAATTTTCTTTCCAAATAAACAGAAATAACAATTTATCGGATTTTCAGCGAATCAATCCAATTTGTGGAGATTCCATCATTATTTGTTTTCATTCAACTCACTTCGGACTTTCAACATTGCTTTATTATCAAATTACAGTGGAAAATTCCGTTTCAAAGTTAGAGAATAATTTGCTTTGAGAGGACTGATCCTATCCTTCAAAATATAGATTGATATTTGTTCCATAAATATTTGCTTCTCTGAAAAAGCAATTATTTGAATCCTAATTGTACTAATATGAGTTGGATATTATAGTTGCATAAAAATTTTTAAAACTTATTCAGTTCGGTAATTAGAAATTAAGCATTATATAAATTTTATCGCCTTCCTCCAAGTAGCAGCATTTGCACGCTCAGGTTGACCGCGAAGTTGAGAAAGTTGAGAGGAGTGATTTCCTCCAGGAAATTACACGCCCCAAGCTTGACCTTGAGCGGTGGCGCCGAGTTGGCAAATCTTTTCCAATATTTACCATCTCTTTGTTGTTGTTGTTGTTGGCTCCCAGCCGCTCCACTCCGCTTCATCTTGATCCGAATTTCCTTTGACTCCACAAACACACCCACCATCCCTCCAAACATGAACAGGATTGCAATCAGAGTGTCAACGTAGAGCACAACGAATATCTGGGACTCCACAAAAGTATCCAGGGCCCAGTTTTGTTGGACCAGAGCAGTCGTCGCAATTGCGTGGACCACAATCCCCACAAAAATTATGATTGGCATAAGAACCCTCTGTTGGATTGCATTGCTTAGTGTTCCAAAAAGCTGGACATGTCGATAAATCCTCGAAACATTTCCTCTGGACAGAGTTCCTAGTTTGAAGATATTCCAAAATGTTTGTAAATTGTTCCGTTTCCAAACATGAACAGGATTGCAATCAGAGTGTCAACGTAGAGCACAACGAATATCTGGGACTCCACAAAAGTATCCAGGGCCCAGTTTTGTTGGACCAGCGCTGTCGTGGCAATTGCGTGGACCACAATACCCACGAAAATTATGATTGGCATAAGGACCCTTTGTTGGATTGCATTGCTTAGTGTTCCAAAAAGCTGGACATGTCGATAAATCCTCGAAACATTGCCTCTGGACAGATTTCCTAGTTTGAAGATATTCCAAAATGTTTGTAAATTGTTCCGTATAGCCAGAGCTGGCAAAATGTGGATCACACAGGCGACAAAGTTGATCGCGTGGAGTCCATGAGACCAAACCCAGTGATTGGCAAGAAATAGGAGGAATTTGGTGAGGAATGGTGATGGTGATACTTGGGGCGGCGGGGAGCCAGCTTGACACTCAGAAAGGAGCCAGTAGCCCGCCAAGCTTGGCTTGCAGGGGGTCATCCAGTGGAAGGCGTAAACCAGGATGAACGGGATGGCCAGCACGGTGAGGATCAGCAGTTTGACGAGAAGGATGTTCAGCTTCTCCAGAATTGTCTGGGCTCGACAATTTTCTTTGAAAAAAAGAAACCAAAGCTTTGTATTTTATGTTATAACGTTTAAACAATATATATATATATTTGTAATTTTTTAAATTACCTATGCAATAGCGATTCTCAAACTTGATCAGCTCATTGACCAACAACACAATTTCACCATCATTCCTCCGGCAAATGAGCCCCTGCAGGCTGGTGACACCATGAATGAGGATCGTGTAACCTGTCACAAGACGCTCTACTGTGGACTGGGAATCTTTGAATGAGGCAACTTGAAGCGCGACTAGAACAGAGGCAATGTTGTGGAGGTGAAATGCCAGGCATGCGTTTCGCAGCCGGGATGGACCCACGGATTTCAGTGGGATTGCTTCAGATCCCCATGCAAAGGACAGGGAGCTAGTGAGGTCGGCAAGCTTCACGCATTTCTTCACAAGGGGCAAGCACTCCGCAAACATGATGATTTTTGACTCGTTTTTGCGTTTTGGCAGCACGCACGTTCCTTTCAAACTCAGGGTAGGTTTGATGTGGAAAATAAATGTCAAACGGGCAATGAATGACTAAACTTCCACAAAGTGGTATCATTTGGTAAAGAGGTATGTATTTTAGTATTCCGGGTTGATGTTTCGATTAAACCAGCAAAACAAGTTTACACGAGCTTTTCATTAGGTTGCGCATGTAGTTGCTAAAGATAAAAATGTTCAACTAGGTTCATCAAGATTTGGTGTATAATAGATGTGAGGAGAACCCTTGGAAATCCAAACCACTTTTTACAACATGTAAAACGTACAAGCAGAATAAAACATAAAACATTTTATTGCTTTGTGCTATGTAAGAGGATACGATAAAAAATGTACATGGTCAACCTAAATATTCTTCGAACTGATATCGATAATGTATTATGTATGTATCATGATTTTATGATGCCCACAAGGTTACTGGAGTGAGCCATAACCCGACACTGCTAAACAAACGGTTAGTAGTATACGTCAAAATTCACAGGAATTTGATTGAGTGCTTGCCACCTAAATATGATAAAGAAGGGAAGCTATAATCTTCGGTCACAAAACAATTTTAATTTTGTTTTTCATGCGAGTTCAAACAACAGAGCAGTTAATCATTAGCCACTTATTAGCATTAACTACTTAATTAAACTGTAATATCCCGAATGCAATTACGTCGAATTGTTTGTGATCGTTACGTTACGTTAGGTCGTTAATTTTTCATCCTTTCTTTTTGAGCAGATTAATAATGGAGTGAGCCATAACCCGACACTGCTAAACGGTTAGTAGTCTACGTCAAAATTCACAGGAATTTGATTGAGGAGTGCTTGCCACCTAAATATGATAAAGAGGAGAGCTAATCTTCAGTCACAAAACAATTTTAATTTTTTTTCATGCGAGCTCAAACAACAGAGCAGTTAATCATTAGCCACTTATTAGCATTAACTACTTAATTAAACTATAATATCCCGAATGCAATTACGTCGAATTGTTTGTGATCGTTACGTTACGTTAGGTCGTTAATCTTTCATCCTTTCTTTTTGAGCAGATTAATAAGTTACTTGGTACTATATACATACGATTGAGCAATTCTGCCCCTAGTTACTTACGTCACCAAAATTACAAAAATTCAATTAGGCCAAGTGGATTCAAAATGAGTAGAATCAATATTGCCTCTAATTATATAAAAATAAAATAATTAAAATGCTAAAGGTGCTAATGCGCGCTGACTAATCAAACAAAAGTTAGATAAACAGTTTGTTACTACTAAAACAGATTGGATGACATCACCGAGGAGAAGCGTAAGACCGCCAGATAGCACAATATTTATCATTACAAGGCTAGCTACTGGCTACTACTACTAGTACAACCAAAATCCTTATGATCGAAATTGGCTTTAACCAAAATTCTCATCAAAATCCCTGTTAGCAGCAACAGATATTACCGATTTGCACGCAACGCTTAAACCACAATTTAAAATTCAATTTCCGGCCATATAATGACTAAATTCAAGGCTGAGCACTACTGGTTCGTAAGTTCTCCCCACATTACGGCACTCCTTCCTCATCCTCGATCCTGTGCCCCCATCATCTAGTTATCACTTTGGTCCAGGGTTTTTAGTTCTAAAATGCAAACTCTGTTCACAAAGACTGCAGTATTTCTTTTTCAAGCCCTTTGTTGCAGCAGTGTGTTTATTAAAGACGAAAAAGGTAGCAGGGTTGACATTCGTTTTGGAAGCATCACTCAGCTATTGAGGACTAGCAAAATAACCATTTCCGCCGAGCTTCTCCAAAAATACGAAACCCACTTCAAGCAACCACATGCAGAAATTTTAAATCTCGAAGTTTTCCTCGTCCCATTTTCCACCTGTCTTGTTCACCTCACCAACTTTCGCCATGTCTCCTTTCATTGAAGCCCACTTCAAGCAACCACATGCAGAAATTTTAAATCTCGAAGTTTTCCTCGTCCCATTTTCCACCTGTCTTGTTCACCTCACCAACTTTCGCCATGTCTCCTTTCATTTCACCAAAATCCCAGTAATCCTTCAACAACCACGTCTCGCCTCTCTGAATATCATTGAAAAAAGACACATCATAGCCTTGGAGCAAGGTAAGAAGGAATACATCATTTGGGTTGGAAGTGGTGGGCGGAGTGGAAACACCTCCAAAAGATTTCGGTCGCCGTCCAAATTTCTCAAAAGTTGGGACTTACTCGATGGGATATTCACAAAAATTGATTTCTTTCAATTCTCCGTGCACGTCAGACCCTGGCAATGCCAAATAAATGTGGGGATATACCCCCCAGCATTCCTCATATCACCAATAGGTTCTGAACAGAAGGATCATCAAATTTCTGAGATGCTCAAGTGGTTGAGCTACCCGTTTCGAATTTGGCATTACGACTTTGTCAGCCATACTTTTGGGATTAAAACACTTTATAGGCAGCTCCCTTCAACAACTCCCGTGTTTCATGGGGTACTGCTAAACAACTTCATCTCCAACCCCCACAAAACACATCATTTGGGGATCAAAGCCATTTCAAACTGGCTCGCCAGTCCTCGAGAAATAGGCACGACATGGAAACCCATACGTAGATATTTCACCAACACGTACAACGACGGCTTTCTCCTTTTCAAAACTGGAAGCA
>JAANSN010004892.1:0-13772 GCA_036850665.1 Dicranocentrus wangi | reverse complement strand
ATCGAAAGCTATTTCAAAGATCTTTCGATTGCGCTATTAAACATTACGGTTTGCTACCACTCGTGACGATGAGGAGTTGTTGCCCGATGAACAGAATGGAATAGTTGTTCTGAGGATTCATTATCAAAAAATAATACTTACTGGAGGGTGGAAAGGATTAGAAATATTTTGATCGAAAACAAATAAAGGGAGACCAAACGTTGACCTGCTATGGCGAAAGGTCGATCAACTACTGCTTGAAGCAAGTTTTGTATGCATTAATGCTGTAGTGCAAGTTCATCCGCCCCGTGATTCATCATTTCGTAGTATCATAGTTTGAGATGAGCGAAGAACCTTTACCACGAAATACCCATAATCCCGCTTCATTTTTTGCAGCTCTGTCTGTGGCTCACAATAAGGGTTTACCAGGTAGCCCAAACTATTTCAAGTCGAGTAGTCACAAGAACTGAATCTTGGCACATCAAGAAAAAAATATGGTTTGCAGCTCCACTTCAACAACATTTTGAAACAAGGGAAAGAATACGTTAGCAATGGTTGTTCTCTTCTGTGGTGGGTGAGCATCAAAATCAAACCTGTTTTGATTTTCGCTTTTTTAGACTGTGAGTGATGAGCTGGTTATTAGGCTGATGCGTCAACATTTATTACCTAGATAGATGCTCTCCTTGTGACCACCACACTATTAAAACACTTCGAATGATGCTCGCCACATTGCATATGTATGTGTTAGTGTGGTGGACGTCTTTTCACTTTGCGTGATTTACGGTGCTAATAACCTGCTCTGCAAAAAAAACTTGATGTGATTACCTTCTGACTCCTCTACTAGTCGTCCGAAATAAATCAAATGGACAAAAATCTAGTCTTTACTTTTCGTGAAAAATTTTCTCTTTTTCTATTGGATACTGAGAAACTCTGCCGATATACTGAGAATGGAATTCTGAAACTAAAGGATATACTGACGATGGGACCCGTTTGGGTGAAAGGCCTGTTCCATGGATTGAGTTGTGAATTCTATCTAGATCACTTTTTCCCGAGGATTCCATTTCCGGTGTCATCGGTCTGGAACGGATACCTCATCATAAGCTGCTGCGGGCCTACATTTTATTATTGCATGCTTACAAATAACCTAATTCGAAACTAAAAAACATTTTTTTATTTGCTCATTCAATCCGAATCCACAAAACCCAACATCCCGTTTCCCAGCTTCTCAACAGCATAATATGTTTTGGAGGAAGCGAGAGCGGAAGACACAAAAGTGATTAAAAAACTACGTAACTACTAACTCATTCATAATATATACATAACATAACCTTACAAACTCATTTCCATCATCATATTTTTCCACGAATTATTAGCAAGCTAAGTAAAAGCTCAACAACATTGATAGCAAAAATATAATATAATAATATAGAGTAGGTCCGTCTTGGATTGGTGAGGAGGATGAGCTGCTTCCTGCTTCCGCCATCCGCTTCACTTGTTTCTCCTTTGCAAAAAGAATTCTATCCCCGCATGATCATAATATAAGTATATTTGCATCTCTATATACTGTTTTTATTTCGTCGTGGAAGATATATTAAGCTGTTTGCGATTGCAACCCGCCGCATTGTGATACTCATTGAGAGGATTGTTGAGTTGCTGAAACTCGTATAATATTAAAAATAAAAAATAGTCGACAAGCAGGATTCCTTTTCCGTCAGTAGTAGTTGATCCGTAGCCGAAGGCACGCGTATGTATAGAGAGACACAAAGCAAAAAAAAGTACTAAAAAATAAAATTATTGCTCTTTGGTTCCCTTTTCAGTCAATATTGGGATCATGATGAAGAGTAAAACAAATTTATTCATTCTTTCCATCGCCCCGGCATTCATCATCATCGTCAACTCTTCTGGTAATAGGTGAACTCTAATTTCCAGCTCGAATTTCCAAGCCTTTTCCATGCCAATGCAAAATAAGGCACCGTAAAATTTTGTATTATACATTTCCCACAGGCGGAATCAGTCCACGACACCCATCATCAGAAGAGGCACTCTTCCAAACTTCGTCCCAGGAGGAACAAGAAGAAGGGATCCATCATGTTACTCAACCCGACAATTCCATGATGGCCACCCATGAAATGACGGAGGAGGAGGACGCCACGCAGCAGCTCATGGAGGGCTCGACACCGCCAATCCGCCCCGAAGCCCCATTAAACCCACAGCCAACAATAATTCCCCCGTGGTTTGATGAAATAACGCTCTTCGACGCGGTTGAAATGGGAGACTTGGAAGCTGTCAAGTATCGAATTGGAGCCGCCGGAGACAATGCAACTGCTGAAAGGGAGGATCGAGATCCGTTCATACCCATTCACGCCGCTGCAGCCAACGGTGAACTTGATGTTGTGAAATATTTGGTGCAAGACGCAGGGGTTCCTGTTGACTCAACAGACCAATATGGGAGGACTTCAGTGCTTGTCGGGTTTAAAGCCTGTCACCTGCACGTCATAAAATATTTGGTTGAAAAGGGGGCGGATCTACGTATAAAGGACACTTTTGATGACAGTGCTCTTTACATCGCGGTCAAATCCAAATGTGTCAAGGGGATCAGCTATTTATTGGAACAAGGGGCGGCGGTGGTGGATCCAAATGCAATCTATGATAGCTGGTCTGGGAGTACCCTCCTCCACATTGCGGTAAGTGGAAAACGAGGTATCCAAACAGTGGCAGCCCTATTGGACGGTGGAGCTCGGCTTGAAGCAAAAAATAAGTATGGACTCACTCCGCTGCACTTGGCAATTTCCGGCGGCGCCTACGTCAATGCAATCCAAACCAATATGATCGAATATTTAATCGCACGGGGTGCAAACTTGAAAACAGTGGATATTCAAGGGAATAACCTGCTGGACACTGCTGCCAAATCATATAATGGAGAGGTTGACTCGTCCGTGGTGGAGTATTTGGTAAATTCCGGAGTGAAACTGAAAGAGAAAACTGTTTCGGCATTCACGAGAAGGGGGCATCCTGCCGGGGCATATCTGCTGGGAAGGTTGAGAAATTCGTCGTCGTCGTCGGAGAGGTCAACAACGACAACTCAACCAGCTCCACCAAACCTGGAAGACATGCACGTCGTCGTGCCTCTGGAATACAAGTACATGGGGCTGGAGGAAGCTATCTGGAATGGAGATATGGATGCTGTTCGTTTCCGCATTTCCACAGTTGGAAACAACAATAATAATATTTCCGTTGGTAGTTATTACGATGGCATCTGTCCCATGCGTGCCGCACTATCAAGTGGAAATCTTGAAATGGTAAAGTACCTCGTGGAGGAAGCAGGACTGGATGTTAACAACGCCCTCTGTGACACCAATGATTACCCAAACGAAACCCCACTCCACGCTTCCATGCAACTTTTCCACTTTACCCCAGTGGGGCAACTAGTAACTAGGGCATCCGCCATGGACGTCGTCCGCTACCTGATGAGCCGTGGAGCTAATCCGAATGCAACTGACTTGGAAGGCAAAAGCCCGCTGCAAGTGGCCGCCCAAGGGGCCTACCTCGAGCCGGTGCAATACCTGATTGAATCTGGAGCTGATGTTAACGCCAAGGACAAATGGGGACACACGGCGTTGCATGAGGCGGCTCAGCGGCGTTCCCTACACATCGCCTATTATCTGGTGGAGCATGGCGCCTCTGTCAACGCCAGAAACGAACGGGGTCTCACACCGCTGGCCAGTCTTATCTATCGCGGAAGATGGGATATTTTGCCTCTCCTTAAATACCTGGTCCGCAGTGGCGCTGACATCAATGTTCAGTTTCAGCCAACTGTGTTGCCCAAATTGGAGAAGATTGCGGATTATCGGATAACGGTCAGTGTATCCGACTTTCTGCGCGAGGCCGGGCTGCTGGAGGAGGGGAGTGGAAAGTGCAAGGATAAGAGTACTCCGCCGATGATGCATCACATTGGATAAGGGACGCGGGATTGCGGAATATTGATGGTTAGTGATGTGATAGGGAAACGGATGTCCAAGAAACGCCAGTGGTGGACTTTTTTATTATTCCCGTTCGGGATGAGTCCACAATACAGCGTTTGTTAGTCCCCAGCAAATAGTACGGGAGAACATCATATTATTATTACAATCTTTTAAACTACAAACTTTTAAATAGCGAATACTAATATTATTATTATGTTGTTAGTTTTAGATTCTTAATATTTGTCAACCCTGTCTGTCAGGTACTAATAATAAACAATATGTCTGCTGGGTATTATTGGACGGAGAAAATATTGTTGTTGTTACACGCTAGTGCTCAATATTTTTGTGTTAACTGTCAAAATGTTTGTGCAAAGAAAATTCTCCCAACCGTTGATCCCAGTGATCCCACTGAAAAATCATGCCACCATCTCAACTGATCCATTCTTTTCTTCTCATATGCGTAATAATTTGAAGTGCATCCGTGTCTTGATTTGCTGAAAATGATGATGAGCAATACGTTTAACACATTGTCTAATCATGTGGTTTATTTATCGCCTAGGCATTCGACTAAAAACTTTGTTTTTACATTATGCACGCAAACCAAACTATGCAAGGAGTCAATTAAAACTAGTGTCACATCCAGCGCAACAGGGTCAGGATGCATTAAGGCAAGGGACGAGAGAGGGGTGGACTTGTCCCGACACAATACTGATTTAATTATATTATTATCCTCTGTTCCTAGCGGTTCCGTGGTCCGAGGGCCCAAAACTGTGTAAGCTGAAACGGGACTTTGGACTTTGGATTTCGTGGAAAAGCTAAAAATTGACCTACAAAAAATACTAAAACAAACATGTTCTCTCAACATTTTGGTCATATTTATCTAATGAAATGGTTAAGATGAAAATTGAAAGCATAAACTCCATTCTTTTCGTCTGCCTATTATTATTCCGCATCGTCACAAGTGGTCCTCCTGTCATTTAATTACTGGAGATTTCGGATTTTTGTGACAAAAAAATACTGCCACATTGCATGTATGTGTATTGTGTAATTGACGTGGGTGGTGGTGGTCCTGTCCACGTTGAGTTGTGCGGGGGTAATAACAATAATAACCTCTGCACAATAATAAAACTTGATTGGATTACGCGTTGGGTTCTCCAGTCGTCGTCCGAAACAAATCAGGTATAGGGAATCTAGTTTTTTTTCTTAAAAAATCTTTCTCTTTTCCAGTGGATACTGTTGATGATAGTGAGAAACTCGGCTGATGAGGTTGCGTCGTCAGAGCAGAAGAAGAGCATTATTTTTTTAAAATATAAAATTGGGATGCAAGTCTGTGGATTCAGACATTTGCTCTTCCCTATAAATCTCCCTGCCACAACTGGTCTGATTTTTTCTTTTGCCCCTTACAAAATATTTTATATTATCTCAAACAGTCGCCGTTTCAACCCGAATCCGTCCTATCCGCTTGTCGGAACTTTGAGGCCCCGGAGCTGCTTGGTCCTTGTTGTCATCCTCCTTCTTAATGGTGGTAAGTTAAGCACTGGATATTTATTTAATTTTTTTTAAAACCTCAACTAGCCACAAAGTTTTGTAAATAATAATAATTTTTTTATACAGGCGGAGATATACAAAATACAGAGGCAGGCTCCCAGCCAAATCCAACCCAAAAACCTAAAAAAAACACCTCCTCAGGCAAGTAATGATATTATTCTCCCGTGTTTCGATGACATCACTTTGACCCACGCAGTTGAAATGGGGATTTTGGAGGCTGTCAAGTATCGCGTTTCAGTAGCCAGAGACAATGTTACTGTTGACCGAGTAGTGTTTTTGGTGGAGTGTTTCCACCCATTCATACCACAGCAGCCTATGGTGACCTTCCCATTTTGAAGTATTTAGTGGAGGAAGCCTAGTGGGGTGTTTAACATCAATTTATTCTGCCTCTCTCATCACCACTTTCATTTATCATAATATTTTTCAACCTTATGGCCCAAACCCATAACAAATAGAAATTTTTTAAGTAAACAACTTTCAGCATTTGCTCCAGCATTCACAAAATTACCTACCAGCAAATCGGGGAGTAAAAGGGAAAACGGGCATATGAACAAACGGAATGTTAGCAAATTGGAAAAATCCTCTTGGATTAATTTAACAAATTTATTTCTTGTGTAAACAATCGTGTGCCCAATTCTCCGACATTTCAAAAAATCTATATATATTCGATGTTTATTTCCATTTGGAAAACTTGACCTTTATTTAATAAGGAAGGTTGTAATAATTAGAGCTTACAGCTCCCCCTAATTTTCCGGAGTTAATAACTGTTTGATTTTCTCGGACCGTCCACCGTTTTCCATGAATACATCCAGGGGAGTTTGTCCATAGCCATTTTTGGCATTAAGTTTGGCCCCGCCCTCCACCAAAATTTTCATCAGTTGCAAATGCCGTTCCACAGAATACAGGCTCCACTCAGCCGCCTCATGCAGTGGACTATTCCCGTCCTTATCTGTCGCATTCACCTCTGCCCCGCTCTCAATCAGGAATCTGAGGAGGGTGGGCGACAAGCCTCGTACTCCACGGTGCAACAACACCGTCTTTCCCCTCGCATTCCGAATGTTTACGCCAGCGCCACTCCGAACCAGGTATTTAATCATGTGTTCGGAACTTTTGCACCGCGACGAACCAATGACCGCATAGGCCAGTGATGTGTCACCGTACTGGTCTGTGGCGTTTAGATCCGCGCCATGCTCCACCAGGAAATAGGCGATGTGGAGGTAACATCCCTCGGTCACTAAATGCAACGTAGTGCGTCCCAGCGTATCCCTGGCGTTCACGTCAGCTCCAAGCTCGACCAAAGTCTGCACGGATTCCAAGTCATTCCCGTGGACAGCCTCATGCAACGCAGTGTGGCCTTCCCTGTCTGCTGCACTCAAATTAGCCCCTCGGGCCACCAGGTAGCGGAGCACTTCCGGGGACCTTAAACTAACGCAAATTTGGAGTGGGGCGTAGTGCTGGCTATCAAGTGCATTAACGTCGACCTTTTTTTCCTCCACGAGGTACTTTACTAGTGGAAGATTTCCATGTGTGCAGGCTAACTGTAATCCGGGATGCACCCCACCCCCAGAAAAGGGAATATAGTCTCCAGCGGAGAGTCGGAACCGGACGGCGTCCACGTTTCCACTGGTAATAGCTTCCCTCAAGCCCAGGTACATGTACTCGAGGGGAACTTGTGGTGGTGTCGCTGTCGTTGTGAAGTCGGAAGGGTCCTCCAGCACTTTCATTAAATAATCGTGAACTCGACTTCCATCTACACTCATCTCCAGTGCAGTCAGGTTGTCCCCATTCCTGAGATTTGTGTTCGCCCCTGACTCCACCAAATATTCCACAAGATAAATGTTAGCATTTCTCCTCACCGCGGTGTGCAACGGACTATCCCCTATGCCGTCTATCGTGTTCACATTTGCCCCTCTCGCGATTAAATATTTCGCCACGGCGTCTTGTCCATGCCACACTGCATCCTGTAGCGGAGTGGCCCCAACCTCAAGCTTTGCTTCAAGAGGGACTCCATTGTCCAGGAGGACAGCCAGTAATTGGATTCTGTTGGCAGCCCTTGTAGCAAGGTAGAGGAGCTCGTCGGGGTGGGGTATTGGCCTCGTCGCCCCTTTCCCCAACAAGTAGCCGACACCCTTGACGCAGTTGGATAGGGCAGCAAGGAAAATTGGAGATCGACCCTGCCCATCCAATGCACTCAGGTCGGCCCCCTTTTCCACCAAATACTCAATCACGTCCAGACTGCAGCCTACTGCCCCCAAATGCAACGGAGTTTCCCGAAGAGGATTTCTCGACTCGATTGGAGCACCTGCCTCCTCCACCAAATACTTGGTGATTAACAGCTGGCCATTGCGCGCAGCAAAATGAATGGGCGCGCTGCGTGGAAACACGTTGATTGGAGCAGGATGGCGGATGGGAGCAGTGGCATTGTCTCCGGCGACGGAAACTCGGTACTTGACTGCCTCCAAATTTCCCATTGCAATTGCATCGAACAAAGAGATTCCATCAAACCATGGGGGGATTCTTCCAATCTTTGGAGAATTATTTTTTATTTCTATTTCGCTGACTGGAGCTGTTGTTGATGTTGTGGCCTCATCCAAAGTTTCGCTGATGTTGGCTTCCTCCTCCGTCACTTGTGTAAAGGCCCAGGGACTGGTGGTCCTTTGGCTAGCTTGGATTACTTGTAAAGTTGCATCCTCTGATTTCCGACTTTGAGTTCCACCTTGAGAGCAACATAATTCCAAATATTTGCAAAATTGTGAGTTTCAGGTGGTTAAAAATTCAAAAATATTTGCGAGACTTGTTGAGTTAGCCTTTTACCACTCGTGACGATGAGGAGCTGTAGCCCGATGAGGAGAATAGAATAGTTGTTCTGTGGCTTCATTATCAAAAAATAATAATTACTGGAGGGTGGAATGGATTAAAATATTTTGATCGAAAACAAAAGAAAGAAAGAAGCAAACGTTGTCCTGCTATGGCGAAAGGTTGACCAACTACTGACTGAAGCAAGTTTTGTATGTGTCACTACTGTAGTGCAAGTAGTTCATCCGCCCGTGATTCATCATTTCGTAGTATCATGGTTTGAGATGAGCAAAGAATCTTAACCACGAAATCCCCATAATTCCGCTTCATTTTTTGCAGCTATGTGGCTCACAATAAGGGTTTACCAGGTAGCCCAAACTATTTCAAGTCGAGTAGTCACAAGAACTGAATCTTGTCACAAGAAAAAAAAATGGTTTGCAGCTCCACTTCAACATTTTAAAACAGGGGAAAGAATACGTTAGCAATGGTGGTGCTCTTTTGTGAGGCTCAAAATCAAACCTGTTTTGATTTTCGTTTTTTTTTACTGTGAGTGAGCTAGTTATTAGGCGGATGCGTCAACATTGATTACCTAGATGCTCTCCTTGTGACCGACCACCACACTATTAAAACACTTCGAATGATGATCGCCACATTGCATATGTATGTGTTCGTGTGGAGGACGTCTTTTCACTTTGCGTGATGGTCGGTGCTAATAACCTGCTCTGCAAAAAAAACTTGACGTGATTACCTTCTGACTTCTCTACTAGTCGTCCGAAAAAAATCAAATCTAGTCTTTACCTTTTGTGAAAAATTTTCTTTTTTCTATTGGATACTGAGAAACTCCGCCGATATGCTGAGAATGGGATTCTGAAATTAAAGGATATACTGACGGAGGGACCCGTTTGGGTGAAAGGCCTGTTCCATGGATTGAGCTGTGAATTATAGATCACTTTTTCCCGAGGATTCCATTTCCGGTGTCATCGGTCTGGAACGGATACCTCATCATAAGCTTCTGCGGGCCTACATTTTATTATTGCATGCTTACAAATAACCTAATTCTAAACTAAAAAACATTTTGTTATTTGCTCATTCAATAGGTTATGCATATTTTGAATTTATAGCATATTCAAATTCTGTACCGTTTCCCCGTTGTGAAGACAAATCTATTACTAATTCAATTAACAAAAATGTCAATTTTTTTAAAACGGCTGGTTATTTTAATGTATTGTAAACACAAAATATGGACAACTTTTTTGGCTCCATCGAAATCAGTAACTCAAAACTTTGCCGGATTTTTCAAAAATCCGAATATGACACTACTTTCAAACTATATGAAAAAACAGCCAAACTTTAATAACCGCTTTATAGTTGTCCACTCGGAATAAATGACAGTGGAAATGAAATCCTCGTGAAAAAGTGATCTAAAATCCATAACTCAATCCATGGAACAGGCGTTTCACCCAAGAAAGAAAAGACAGTAAGAGATTGCGTCAGTGAGCAGAATGAATATTTTGAATATAAAGCTGGGAAGCAAGGCTGTGGATTGAGGCACTTGCTCCTTTTATCTTTGCCACAACTGGTCAGATTTGTTTCCTTTGCTCCTTGTAAAATATTATATACATATTTATCTGAAAGTCGCCGCCGTTTCAATCCGAATCCGTCCTGCTTGTCGGAACTATGAAGCCCCGGAGCTGCTTGGTCCTTGTTGCGATCCTCGATCCCCTTTCTTAATGGTGGTAAGCTTAGCACTGGATATTTAAATTATTAAAAAAACCCGGTTGCAAAAAAGGTATTTGTCCTGGTAACGAATTCTGCAGGGATTTGAAAAATCCCTGAATTTTTTTTGTCCCTGCGAACGTTCCAGAGCGTTACTGTAGCGCTCTGGGAACCGGCCGAAAATGGGATCACGCCATTAGCCATGCTAGTCTATTCCCCTCTTGAGTGCGATGTCCAACTCCGCATGCATCGCCACGATTAAGGCGCTCGTTGGGGAAGGGGCTGCCCTCAACACGAGGAACCAGGACGGATTGTCTCTACTGGATTTTGCGGCCCACCACAACCAGTTGTCCGAAAAGGTAAGACTCGTCCACTTCCTGCTCCAGAGCGGCGTGGAGGTGAATGCAAAGGACAAGGAGGGCAACACTCCGTGATTATGGTTACGATTATTCGGCTCAAATAATCGATAATATTATTCAGGTATTTATTATTAATATGCCAATTTACCAATACAATTAGTTCACACTCCCAATTATAAAACAAAGCAATTTAATATTTTCCACTCAGAAATTCAAGCATATATTTCTTCATTCTGGTCGATGTACGTATGGTCAAGTCACATGATTCTAGGTATTCTAGAGGAACTTGTTGGCGTGACGAGTTCCGTTGGAGCTCCGCAGTTGTTGACGTCGTTCAGATTCTACTTGTGGATTCTGAACCGCTACCGCTGCTGTTGCTATTGTTTTTCTTTTCCACTTCTTTCAGCAAATATTCGTAAACTGGGCTCCCTGCTTCAATCATCTCCAGTGCCGTCAAGTTGTGCCCGTTTCTGACAGTTAGCTCCACCCCAGCAGACTCTACCAGAAACTGGACCAGCGGAAGCCCGGCCCCTTCAAGCACCGCAGTGTGCAACAGGGAGTTTCCATCCTTGTTTTGAGTTTTGACGTCTGCCCCTCTCGCGACCAAATACTTGACCGCGTCCTCTCGACTCAGCACTACTGCGTCGTGAAGCGGAGTGGCTCCGCTCTCATCTTTTGCTTCAAGTAAGGAGGCTCCACAGTTCTTCAACAGGGCGGATATTCTTAGGATACTGGTACTACTTTCCTGAGCCGCGCAATGGAGAAGGCTAGAGCCTCCCCTCCGCCTTGTGGCGTTACAAAACAGGTGGGGTGCCTTGTCCAGGAGGTAGATGAATGGCTGGACGCATCTGAATCCCTGGACGTCGAATATCTGAGGATCATCATATTCATCCCTTAAGCCTTCCAATTCCGCCCCAGCTTCAACCAAGTATTTGATCACGCCCAGCCTGCAGCCTGTTAGGGCGAGATTCAGTGCAGTGTAGTTGTCATGCTCTGTTTGCATTTTTAAATCGATCGGAACGCCTGCCTCCTCCACCAAATATTTGACAATGTCAGTGTGACCCCTCCGTGCCGCTTGATGAAAGGGAGTGCCCCGGTGATAACTGATGTCGTCAGCAGTGGTGGCACTGTCTCCGAGTGAAAGGCGGTACTTGACAGCCTCCAAATCCCCAATTTCAGCAGCATCGTACAAACTTATTTCGTTGAACCACGGGGGAATAATGGTGTTGTTGTTGGGCGTTTGAGTGCCCTGCGGTGAACCGTTGGATTGGCTAACTTGGGGTACCTGATGATGATCATGTTGATGAGCCTGCTCATTGGTCCCATTTGAGTTGGACGAGGGAAAAGTTTGGTTGCGGCTCTCTGATCGTGAGTAAGATTTAATACAATATACTGTGAAACAGTATCTACTACTAACTCATTTGACTATTGAAATAGTTTGTGAATAGACAGCTCCGGATTTTGTTGCTTACCACTCTTGTGAATGCTGCGTAGGCCGATGATGAGCAGTGTTAGAATGAAGTGGTTTCCAGGCCTCATTATTTCAAAAATAATAATAAACAAAGCGAAGGAGTTTTTGAAACTGTTGCAGCCTTGAACAAATATACTGACTGATTGTACTTATATGTAGCAACTAGAGCTGTGACAAGGTTGGATCAACTACTACTGACTGAAAGAATCCTGTTTGCACAGCTTTTTAACAACGTGGCTTGTGGCATATACATATAAATTGGGGGTTGGTAACCTCACCTCGCTTCAGCAACAGCTTCAGCAAAAAAAGAAAGAAAGGAAAACAAGTCCGCATTTGGCGAGGACATTTTCACAGAGAGGGAAACCAAACCTGTTTCGTGGTGTAATTATTGTCGTGTTCGCTTTGAGTTGTGCGAAGGTTGTTTTCTTATACCCGATCAACAGAATTACTAGAACTAGATGGGATTACCTTGTTGTCTGATTCCTTGTCCGAAAGTGAAGTGAGGAATCTCTAGTTTTTCATGAAAAAACATTTCTGTTGTTGTCTTAAACCCGGCTTTGCTATCCCGGCTAAAATTTAGCAAAAAATCCCAAATCCGCATATGACTAGGAGAGAATTAATCCTCACTTGCTCAACAATTCATAGCCAGCATCAATCACTGAAGACCAAAAATAAACCTGTTTCCCTTGCAGCAGCGGAGCCCCTTTCACGAAACTGGGCAATGGACAACTAAATACGTGCCTGGATGGACGAACTACCTTGTTGCAGGGGATTGTCAAGAAAAGTTCACAAACTGCGAGTGAATCAAAGTGGTGGTCACTCACCTGTCTGCAAACAGGATTCCTCAGTCAGTCAGTGGCTAATCAAACTCCTTCTCCACATGTAGTTGCCCAGGACTTGTTCGTTCGTTTTTTTCAGCTCCAACTTGTATTGATTGCAGTTAATAGTGTTTGAGGCATTTTCAAAGTCGCTAGATTCCCGTGCTGAAGATGTAACCTGTGCATACAAAATATCGGGATATTGCATAGGACATAACCCTATCCTAAATTCGATTTTTCCACCAGAGTTTAGTGCGCAACAAGTCCACTTCGCAACAAGCGTTTGTTCTTGCGTTTTTCCAAGTTTCGGTGTTCTTTTATCTTTCTCTTCTCTCTGTCAGTTGTGCTATATATGTAGTTTTCTGCTATGTATTTCGAATTGAATTAGCGGAAAATTAGGATCGCTTTCGGTAGGTACTTACGAAAGCTACTAGATTTTACGATACGACGCTATATA
Organism: Dicranocentrus wangi; assembly: GCA_036850665.1. Lineage (NCBI taxonomy): Eukaryota > Metazoa > Arthropoda > Collembola > Entomobryomorpha > Entomobryidae > Dicranocentrus > Dicranocentrus wangi. The sequence goes on along the minus strand of JAANSN010004892.1, from coordinate 666 downwards.
ATATATACCATTTTTATATACGACGCTTCCCGAATCAGCGGCAGCACGACTATCTTAAAAATTGACCGCAAATTCTTTGCAGATTCGGTATACATCTGAATATTTAAGCTTCCTGGTGCCGTAAAAGCATGTTCAAGAAACGATTTCACCACCTTGGTATTTTTGAAAGTTCAATGCACGCTTTCATGAAAATTTCCAAGTCATATGACGATGCCATTGTGCAAATTCATTTTTACTTATCCTACAGTGTATTGATGTTTCGTTCCAACATACGCAGCTTATTAACATGAAACAAACGAGCATGATCTAAACGTGCGTTGTTTTCAAACGAATACTTTGCCGCTGTATGAGATTGGAACTTTGTTCCTTTGTGACGGTAAACGTGGATCTGCAATCTGGCGGCAAATAACTTGATTTAGGTGCGATGGAAATAGCCTGTCTGTTAGCCTTAAAGAAGTTATCTGAAGCTCAGATTCAGTGTCAGACTCCTCTGGAATGAAGCGGGATGAAGCTACACGTAACTTCACAGCACCATCCGCTGACCGTTGCATAGGGGCCGAAGTTTCAAGGAGCAATGAGTCATTGTAGGACACATTGCTGTGGAAACTGAACCGATCTGTAAGAAACGTCCTAACGCCCCTTGTTCCTAACATCCATCTGTTTGAT
>JAANSN010004891.1:0-13773 GCA_036850665.1 Dicranocentrus wangi | reverse complement strand
AGGTATGAATGTATTTTCTAGGTGACATGCATTTCGTACGTGAACACTGCGCGTACGGATACGGAATATAGATAGAGAGAGAGCAGAGGTGGAATATGGAATGGATGGAATAGATGGACTGATGGACATGGACCGCACTTGAGGCAATACAAAGGAAAGCTGCTAGGTTTTGGTTTTTTAGTGAGATCTGGCTGGCTGGGTGCTTCAAACGAGTAGGTATGCATGTATGTGTTAGTTATAGCATAGCCATAGCCTTTATGGTATCTGGTATCAGCCAGCATCTATTAGCTTGAAATGGCTCGTGGTGTGTTTTCAATTTTCAATACACAATTTATGTATGTCCAGGTCCACCACACATGCTGGATGGGCATAAAATGGGGCATGCATTCATGGACTACTACTGGTACTGCTGGTACTACTTGGGTTGGGGGTCTCAGACGAAGAATATTATTCTTGTAAAGTAAGAAGTAAGGATATAACATATAATCTCGAACGTCGAACACATCATATGACTGCAGTCTGTGTGGATTCCAGCGTCTTGAGAAAATCTCCAATTTGTTCATTAACTTCTCTCTCCAACTTGACACTTATCAAGGGCATTAAACCACGTAGTAAAACTATTTATAGAGGTTTATGATCTTTGGTTGTTTGTTTGTTTGTGTATTGATGGACGACATGACAGCGACGCCAGGAAAACAGATTGGCGACTGGGGATTTTGTTAAGCTAATAAAAGTTGAAAGTAAAAGTATTTTAGGGTTGGATTGTTTGGAAGGGATATGTGAATGATGGAGATGGAAGTTAGAACAATGGAATATTCTAGTGATGGAAATGTTGGACGTGGTGAAGTGGAAACGGAAAAATGCTTAGACGGTGGAGGAACCGAAGAAATAATGGAGGAAATTATCCCAAGTAACGTTGCTGACGGGGAATTTGATGCGTTGGATTTGCTTCCAGAGGAGGTACGGTATTATATAAAATTGACTTTTATGCCCTGTCACATGTGCTTGATGTGCTCTGAACAAGCTAATAAATTAACGATGGATGAATGGATGGAACGGGTGACGGGAAGTTAGACATTTTAAACATAATATTTAGCCAAGTCATAAATGGAATAGAGAAATGTGGTATGGAATGAGAATAAGGTAAAAACATGTAAAGTTAAACTTTCAATTTTTTTATTGATATTTGGATTTTTCAGATGTGGCAGGCAGTTTTTGATCATTTGGAGGATCCCAAAGATGCATTGAATCTGTACAGAACGTCACAGACCTTGGAGGTAGCATTGAAACCTAAACGGATTCTAGTATTTTTCCCACAAGTAATGACTGATAATACTTTCAATGTTTATTTGTTTTCTGTTAACTCGGTTAATGGATGAGATATGATATCATTACGGAAATGTTACATTTTGTAGGTAATCCACCACCTCCTCTACTATTTGTCCAGAAACGACCTACTCAGGCTCCGTCTTGCCTGCAAATCCTGGAGAAAAGTTATAGATAGCACGTTCGAAAATCATCCAGTGAATCTGTCCTTCAATGAAACCAATCGAAACCATCCATGTGTGCAGTGGACCGGAGAGGGTCTCAGCTTTCTGCATCACACCACCCTTAAATTTCTCGAGAAGATGGGGGATCACCCTGGAAATCCCTTTGTGGGAAGGAACATCTCTTTAAATCGATTACGGACAGAGGCCAGTTGGCAAACAGCTAAGGAGTTTTTGAGGAAATTTGGGAGAGAAATTTGGTACCTGCGATTCTTCTTTTTCAACGAGCCAAATCCCGGAGGGGTCTTCATGCGACATGTCGAGCGTCACCTGAGGGACTGCCTTATGCTAGTCCCGAATTTGAAAAAGCTAGCTCTCTGGAGCTCCCCTGATGGCTACAGTGTAGGAGCTGATGAAAGAATGGGAATCTACTTTGAAAAAAATCCACTCCCTGTTTTACCCCACTTACGAGTGTTCTCCGCCTACGAAATCACAGATTCGATGGTTAATGCTGTGCTGAAAATGTGTTGCGTCAGAGAAAATATTTGTAGCGTATTTACACAGGTGTCTTTACCCGACATTGTCGAGAAACTTAAGGAATTTCCAGATATTACTGAATTAAACATGAAGTTCAAGTCCATTAGTGATTTCAATGGAAGCAGAATGGGTACCTGGCCACTTACTAGTCTCTCTCTTGGCACGTGGTACACAGACACAAATGATAAATTCGAATTTAGATCAATGTTTAGACTACTGGAGCGATACGGCCAGACGTTGAAACATGTAATAATTAAAATTAGGTTGGTTGACGAAGAATACAATTACAACTTTCCAATTTCGTTGCCCCACTTGAAAGAGTTGGAGGTAGACTTTGAGGGCCCGCTTGATCTCCTGTTATCTATTTCATCTTTGGAGAGACTCCACGTGTCTGAGTATGACTCGGTCTTGAGAAGTAGGTCGAAACTTAAAGTGTTTGGGTTGGAACATAATATGTATGACTCTAACATTTGGGAGTGCTTTCCTAACCTTAAAAAGTTTGCCTTTAGTGGGAAGTGTGGAACTGTGAGTGGAGACAGATGTAACTTTAGGGAGGTTTATCGCAGGGACGTGTATCAATATTATTGTGATAAGAATTTAAAAGCGGTGCATTTGGATTAAGAGTAAATAATTTATATTTTTCATGTAACTGCGGAACTTCAGCAATGCAATTTTAGTTGTAATTTTAGAAATATTAATTATTCATGTCTAATTGCCCAAATAACTGTACTAATTTTCGGAAAGTCATGTTAATAAAACATAATATGCTGCAAAACTAAAATTTAAACTACATTGTACCTTGTACCTTATATTGTTGAAATCATTGAACTGTTTTGCTAAATAAATGAAATGAATATTCTGACTGAATGATTATGTTCATTCATATTATAAATTATGCATTGCATTGTGTATTATCGAAATAAGAATTTGCGAAAGTGTATTTGCGCATTATGCTGAAAATGTGTAAAATCTCAATGTATCCAAATGATAGATATTTAAAGGGGATACAAAAATACAGTTTATGCGGTTGTGAAATTCATAAAAGTTCCAGATTTTTGCCATCGTATTAAATACATATATACTCGTATCAAATTAGAAATGATATACATATATGAGATCAAAGTTAATAGTTGTTTCGTGCTAGTACATGCTAGATTAGTATAATTTTGTGTTGAGATGTTGGCAGTGTAAAGCATCATATTACGACATCTGTAATATTAAATAGTTGGGTCCATAAGTGCAAATTTAATTAAAAATTGAAAGTTACCATTTGGAATGAGGATGTATGCGGTTATGAGTATAAGTCTTTTATCAAGTCTGGTATAATGTGGATGTGGACTCGTTCACTGTCAGAAAGCATGCATGAGAGCATGTGCATTTTAGGTTTTTTAAGTTCCAAATATATGTAATACACCAGTGTTTGCCCACAAAATTACATGGTAAGTGGAGATACGTGGTTGATTATCTCCTACCTTACTAACGGTTTCTCGAGGAAGCCATAATATATTATCTCTATACATATACCTTGACAATACATAGCGATATTGTGAAACAAATATAATTCGCAATCTCAACACAGTAAATAACTATGCGTTCCGTACCAGTCACAAGTTTACTATTCAAATTATTCTCTAGTTTTGTCTAAAGCAAATCAGTTTTTAAGAAACTATGATGCAAAGTATTAAGCGTAAAACTATTCTTCAAATTTTCACATTCATACTACTTCTGGAAACTGGGAACCAAGTGGCATGTGAAACAGCAGCAGAACCTGAAGGTACCTTAATTAATTTTATTTAGAAAGTACTTACGTACGCGCACCTGAGATTTCGTATTAAAAAAGTAAGCACATATATTTCAAACTTATTAAAAGATGCTTCTGAAGACGGGATTTATTGGCTTGGGCTATGTCTCATTCTGAAACTGCTGAAAGCTATCGCCTTTGGGATGGCTGGAGCAAGCACACTCACCGTATTACTGACTCTAGCTGGTTTCACAACTTCTGGTATAGCTGCGAGCTCATTTGCGGCCTACATACAAGCCAAACTTGGTGCTGTCGCTGCAGGAAGTTTGTTTGCTTATCTTCAATCATTTGGAGCCATAGGGGCATTTGTGCTCTTTGGGCCTCTCTGGATTATTGGCATGTTCCTCTTTGGGGGTGCATTTTGGAGTTTCACTTCAGGATGCTCAGATTCAACTATGATGGAACATTGTTTGAAGTCCTGTAGTGATGTAACCCTGGAGGAAAATCCGTCGAGCTTTATTGACGCTATTTGCATGGCATGCAAAGAATTCGAAAATGTTTACAACACGTAAATATATTGTAGAAATAATTTTTTAGCTTCGTGGTAAAGCAAGCCGAATTCCCTTACCTACCTTGTAAGTTATGAATTAATATATGTTTGCTAATTAAAATGGCAAGAAAACAATTACCTCCGGACATCGGCTTTACATACGATTGATTTCGAAAGCTCGAATTTACAAATATCAGTTATGGAATTGAAAATATTATCATCAGATTAAATTGATTTTTGTGATGAAATGCATTATATCTTTATCTTTACTAATTAAATGTACAATTACTCCATCATCAATAACATTAGGGATTCCATATACTCAAACACCAAAAGGTTTACGCAATGTTTCTATCCAACAGAGATGAACAGCAGGTAAGAAAATCGGTTCAGACATCTTATCAGTAGTTTAGCGTAGTTCGTGCGTCATCAATCATCATTACTCTTATAACACGTAGTACGATATACGATGATGATAACCTAACCACACGTATAACCATCTGCTCCACAATGCTGATAACCACCAAACGAATATATTATACACATTGACTTGGCCTACCAAATCAGTGAAGGTTGCATGGATCAGTTATAGTTTCAGAACCACAAACGGATGTCCATTTTAAAAACAGCTTAGCTGTCTGTACGTCAAATCAGAACGACAACTTTTCGTGGATCATGGCATCAGATTCAAAAACAGGAATAGCGCAGTCGGGACAGGTACTTTTACAATTGAATCTGAACTCGGCATTTGGCGTTTGTACTTTCTTACATTGGTTCACTAATGTTGTTACACCATTAGACTCGGGATGCGAATATCCGAGTTACTACTATGGACGCAGAAATTTTGTTCGCCTCAAGCCCTTCGGCTACAGGAAAGATGTTATTTGATCATATCGTGGTCACAACTGGGGTGACCGAGCCTTGGTACTTTGGGCTTCAATATGAGGACAGTAAAGGGGATATTTTGTGGCTCAAAATGGAGAAAAAGGTGAGAATGAAAAGCTTTCTTCAAAAATCGACTTCACTTTGACAATACAAACTAAGGCAATACTTTCTTTGCAGATTTCAAGTGTGGACATAAAAAAGCAATATCCACTTCAGCTGCAATTTCGCATCGTACATTATCCCCTCGATATTTCTAGAGAGCGAAATCCTATTCAACACAATACATTGGTATAATATTTTTACGTAAAAGTTTAGGTTTTCCGGGAGAATGTTTAATTGCAAGGTAAAAAATAATTGCGAGTATTTAACTAAGCGGTTTTATGATAATTTTACAGAAGCTCTTTTACCTCCAAATAAAGTATGCCATAACGTCTGGAGAAATTTACTGTCCCCCGGAGACAGCCGCCCTTTTAACTTCCCTCGCCGAACAGAACGCTATGCTAGATTACTTGAGGACTGCCCAAGACCTGAAAATGTATGGAGTACACTACTTTCCAATAAAAGATAAGAAAGGGAGTGACATTTGGCTCGGCGTTGGACGAGGTGGTATTAACATTTACGAGAGGGGTGACAAGCAAAAGCCGGAAACTAGCTATCCCTGGCAGGACATTAGAAACTTAAGCTTTAATGATCGTAAACTGATAATAAAGCCGATGGATAAGAAACTCAAAGATGGAATGTGGTTCACTACAAGACATCGTATGTCTAAAGGGATTATGGCTTTGGGTATGGCCTGTCACAAATTTTACATGACGCAGTTGCATCCAGAACAGTGCAGGTTTACAAGTATTAATCCAAATGATTTTGGAGCAGAGTTTGGTCATGGGGCAAGAAAAGAGATTGGGTTTGAGTATTGGGATTCCAAAAAAGAGTGAAACTGTAATTAAGCTAGCTATAGTACCACATGCTAATCATGCATGCATGCAAATAATTATATTAACATCATCTCGAAATTGTAAACTATAAGTAAGTACTGCTAAAAATCTTCAAACCGCAGCCGTCTACAATTGTTATTCATTATTAGCCCTACACTTTCCTGCCATGGACAGTGAATTTATTTATACATTCCCTAAGTTATATACCTTACTTATTTAACACAACCACGTGTGAGCCTGCCTATTAGATTGTAAACTGCTTTTGAAACCCTTGTTCTGTTAATTTAATATTACTACGAAGCATACATTAAACCACATCATCGTCCACGTAGTTAGTTTAGTAAAAAGCTAAAATGATGTATTTCCGCAATAATTTCAAAATTCAATTAAAAAATCCAATACACGTTACGATAACAAAATGAGCACAATACCTAACAGCAACAACCTACAATTTCACACAATATACATATAGCTTGAGACTAGATTAGATTGGAGTTTGGAGTGCAACTGCGATTAGTAAGAAGCCATGTAATCCGTAGTTATATAGGACCATCTTGCACATATGAATCGTGGAGCGCCGAGCCTCACTGAGCCGTGTTTATAATATGATTATTTTAAACTTTACATTTTTGAAGTGACTTTGATTACATTAATATTGAATGCTACATAGGTTTTCAATATCAAATATTTAGCAATCTGTCATTTTGATTGATAGTTTTTATTGATTCCCGTGGATGGGAATGAATGTTTTATGATAGGATGTAATATAAGTACAACTACAAAACTATAAATAACCCAATTTACTTCATTCGAAACATCAGAACACTATAATTTCTGCTAAATACCTACCTATGTATGAAATATGCTACCTATATTGTATATACTCTCAAACTCCCAATGCAGTGGTTGGACAATCCATTTTTCAAATATTATTCATTCCAAATTCGAACACAGTTCATATGATGAAATCATGCACCCTTCAATTCACTTTCGAACTTGATACAATTTTCGTTGAGGGTGGTTTAATCACAGGTACGATATGTGACATTATTTTTGCCCTACGATGTAAATTACAACTTTCATAACCTATGCTATATGTTCTGTATACCTTACCTAAATAAAATATATCTTCCAAAATTCAGGTATAAAAAAATAAGGACACATTTTGCATTTACTTTACCGTGTTCCTCCACCGTTTATCATGGCTTTCAAAAATGAAATACGTCGAATACAACTGATCAGGATAGGATACCCAGTACATGTATTTAATATACCCTTTAATCCAAACTTGTAGTCACGTCACGTCTGAAGAAGTTAGTCGTAAAGTTGTCACAAGTGACAAAAGGTTTACACTGTAGGTTTTGGGTACTTGTTGGATCTTTTAAAAATGCTAATATGCAGTGGCCTCAAGGACATATTAGTCCGAACCCTTCCCCTAACAGATTTTATGGGTGCGGTGCCATTTGCTTGGAACAAGAGTGGAACTCGACTGGAAGTGAAATCCCGTCAAAAACTGAGTGGGCTGTCGGCAAAATTACACGGTGCGTGGATCTACCTGGCACTAGTTGTTCTAACGCAGTTCACATACAGCCGGAAACTTTCACCTTTGATTTTGCAAGCGTATTACGTCACTGTCGTTATAGCTTTCACCAACTATTCCTCAACGTGCTTCATTTGTCTTAAAAATGCAAAAGAAGTGGCTGCCCTGCTAAACGGAATAATGCAACACGAGGATCGACGATGTGCAGGTTCGCCCAATCATAATAAAATTGTAAATTTTAATGTAGCACAAAATTTTAATCTTTAATCAGTTTCAATTTAATATTGGGAATAGAAACCAAAGTGACAAAAGGAAACTGGAGGACAAAAATAATGACGATGGCTCTCATGAGTTACACATATGCTCCTACAATCTTCAGCGTAGACAAATTTCGGAATCCCTGCTACCCCATTGTTTTTGCGTACTGGATATCTCCCCAATGTGACATTGCCAGGCCTGGATTTGTCAGGGAAGCAACGTGGGGAATGCATGAAACACTCATGAGAATGATATCAACCGGGGCATCATGGGCCGTGTGGACTTTTATTGCAAGTGGATATTCCTACGGGACTATGCAATTGTACCTAGCAGCAAATGCAGTTCCCTGGTATATTCGAAAGTTTCAAGGGTAAAATTACACAAATATCAGAATAATCTGTCAAGTTATATACTAACTATCAAAACGTGGAATCAGTACTGATTGCCTGCTGTTTATTGAAGCAAAATGCTGGACATAAAATTCCGAGGAGATGGTGAAGATCAAGTAAGAATCCGGAAGGGAAGTGAAACTTTTCGCGACATTCAAGTCATGATGATAGTATTTCGCGAGGTGTACTCAAAATACCTTCTCATTATGGTCTTGGGATGTACATTGAATCAGATCGTTGGATGTTACTCTTGCATTGCTTTGATGGGGATGGAAGTTGTGAAAATTGAGCTCTTCGTTGCCTACGTGCTCCTCTCTGTGAACGCTGCAGTTATGGTCATCTTTGTGTTTGGAGCGTTTGCAAAAGTATATGATCAAAGCGAGGAGATGGCGAAAATGCTGCGGAGGAATGGGAACTTGATGCGGAACAAGTGGTTCCGACGGACTTTCCGATCATGGCCCACCCTCCGAGTAACCTTTGGCTCGATTAATTTTTTCGAACGGTTGACACCTCCGAATTTAGAGCTTTTTGCAACATGTCAAGTGGCAACTTTACTTCTTTTGTAATGTTATATTCTACAAAAGTATTATAATCTTCGCAGTTAATTCGCTGCGCTGTAGGTCTGGACATCACATGCAGAGATAACATTATTCAAATGATTGACACTTTTAGGCGTTTTAGAGGCTTACATTTTTTAACACTAGATTTAGTGAAGTCGCCCTTCACCATATCACCATTTCAATTTCAAGTGTAACGAAACTGAGTCGGAAATATTGTGTTTAGAATGCCTTATATGTATAGTACGTACGTTCGTAGGTTTAGAAGTAATTGTAAATCCCCTATCTCAACTAGGATTTGACAGTTTGCCAAAATTAGAAGTTTGTAGTTAGGACACATCAATAATGATTAATTAATCTCCTGTATTATTATTTCTTTCGTTGCGCTACCGAAAGTTTGATAGAGATCTTATTCCGTATCTCTATCTAAAAACTTAGAAAGATGTTGCAAATAGATTTTATAGTAATACTTAATGATTATAGTTGTTTCTGTAAACCAAGCATTGTCCCGCTTGTAAGCGACCAAAAAAGCGAAGAGTTGGGGAATGTGGAGCGCAAATAAAATGGAAGTATAATTCGAGACATGGAGTTTTAATTCAACGCACTTGGTGGGATTTTGGCCACTTTTACGTGTAAATTTTGGTTCTATTAGTTATTTCGAGCAGTTGACACCTTTTAATCTATAGCATTTCGTGGCATGTCGTAGCGAGCCTGCTACTTTTGTCAAGTTGCAGGTAGCAGATAGTAACTGCATGATCATATTAATTTTAAAAAGGGGCAAGGCAAATACGATACTTTTGAATTATTGACACACTGAAATTGCCTTTCAAAATCCAGGATATTACCAGAACATCCCTGTCCGGCAAGGCTGCCTACCAGAGAGAAAGCAAATTGCAATTTTTTCAGTATAGGGTTGAACAAAATCGAATATTTATAATAATTACATACTCAACTGAAGTTTGAAATTATGCCCACATACACAGAATTAATACCTTAACTTAAAGTTAAAACTAAAGAACTGACCACGAATTAAAAGTTTTTAACATCAACTTTATAATTAGTTTTCATGCCCATTACTACGCTACTATTATTATCCTGATTACATGTGATCACGGCTGCATTTCTAAAAGGGGCAAAATAAAAGTTTCCAATTTGGGGAAAAAGTGTTCAGTGAAAACTCGCACTGCATCATGTTGATATCAAGTGGACTGCAAACCCTGTTAGTTCGTACTTTACCCCTTACCGACTTCCTGGGTGCAGTTCCATACAAATGGAACCGGGTTGGAACCCGACTCGAATCAAAATCTTTTAACGGTTTGGCCNCCCTGTTAGTTCGTACTTTACCCCTTACCGACTTCCTGGGTGCAGTTCCATACAAATGGAACCGGGTTGGAACCCGACTCGAATCAAAATCTTTTAACGGTTTGGCCAGACTTTCTGTGGCACTTTACGCAGCGATTTGCTACAAGTCATTAATGATTATAACTCAATACGTTTACAGTTGGAGATACTCTCCTTTCCTTCTCAAGGCATTTTACATCACATCAGTTGCAGCCTTCAGCATTTACTCAACAACTTGCCTTGTCTATTTAAAGAAAGCGGACCAAGGGGCGGCGCTGGTTAACGGATTTCTACAGCTCGAAAAACGTAGATATTCAGGTAATTACTAACATTTTAAAAAATTATTGTTTTAATTGACAACAATACTGATCCCCAAATATTCTTTTAGGAATACGAAACGTCAAATGGAATCCAAGGACAAAGCCAATGACACTAATTCTGATGACATATTCTTACATTCCAACAGTATTCTGCACTGCATTCTTCCTCCAACCTTGCATTCCGCTTATTCTCGGCTACTGGCTTTCAGCACAATGTGACGCACACAATCCTGGATTTATTAGAAATCCGAATATTGAATTTGGACTGTACGAGGTATTTGTGAAAATCGTAATCATATTGGCGTCGTGGCTTACTTGGACTTTTGTATGCACGGGATATGCCTATGGGACAATGCTGATGTATGTAACAGCCAGTGCGATTCCGGAATATATTAAGCAGCTACAAAGGTTGAGATTTAATATTTTAGTACCTGTCAAAGTGCTGAAAGCTGAAAATATCTAAAGGTGAAAGGTAATTGGAAAGATTTTTTTAGTAGACTGATGGACTCCCAGCATAATGGGGACCAAACCCGAATTCATAAAGAAGCAGGAACATTTCGTGAAATACAGGTGTTGATGGTGGCATTCCGGGAAGTATACTCGAAATACCTGTTAATCATTGTGTCCGGCCTAACTGTGAGCCAACTGGTTGGTTGTTATGCTAGCATTGCACTATTTCAAATGGATTCTTTGGTACTGGTACTCCTCCTGGCGTACATCAGTCTCACGGGGAATGCAGCCGTTATGATTGTCATAGTCTTTGGAATGTTTGCAAACGTGTACGAGGAGAGTGAACGGATGGGGAGGGTGGTAAAAGGAAATAGGAGGCTAATGAAGAACAAATGGTTCCTTCGGACTTTTAGGTCTTGGCCTACGCTCAAGGTGAACTTTGGATCGATAAATTACTTTGAAAGGTTGACCCCTCTTCAATTAGAGCACTTTGTGACGTACCAGGTCGCAAACTTATTGCTTCTATGATTGTGTATAAAGCTGAGAAATCCCAGTGAAAACATGATTAGACCTTTCATGGTCCTGACCCTGACACAAGGGCCTTTTATTATGCTTTTTATTAAAGCTAACAAAAAACTTAATCGATTGCAATCTAGAATACCAGCCACTTATATTTTGAAGTCACTATAAAATGATAATTAAATTATTCCAACAGAAATGCAGCATGCGTATTGATTCTATTATACACAAGCATAATAATAATTTTTCACAACGTTACGAACATTACACCGGGATATTTATAGAGAAAACAGTGGAAGCATTGAACATCAAACTGCCTTTTGTGCTTTCGCTTTCCCATTTATCAGCATCCTGTGAATGCGGTAATGATGACCACGTCTTGTCACATCGGTTTTAAATGCTTTAAGACATCCTGGAAACTTGCATTTGAATGGTCTCGGTGGATCTGATGAAACATCACTCATGTCAACCGCCATGTCACGATTCGGTCGTTCACGAGAGTCGTGATGTAACTTTCCCGTAACTTTACGTAGCTTTTTTGTTGAGCTCATTCGGGGCTTCAGTTTATTGGTCTTGTCGCGTTCGTCGAGACGCTTTTTTAATTGCTTCCTCATTTTGCCTTTTGAGTGCTTCACTTCCTTCGCAGTGTCACATGCGCCCCCTCCTGCGTGTTGCCCTTGTCCATTCGAGTTGCAGTTGTAGTCTAACCTCCTAGACCCATCTACCTCAGATTTTGTGGGGTCAGTCGTCCAAACTATTTCATGTTCCAGTTTTAGGATTTCCTTCATTACATAGACGCTGTCCGACTTTACTAGTTAGTGGTATGTTGCACGAAATGAAAAGTAAAAGTAAAGCTAAATCATGAACAGTAATAACCTTATAGAAAAGAAAGGTCCAAATTTCTCGAAATGTACTTACAATTTGTAAAATTAAGAATTACATAGTCGTTCAGTTCTTCAATCTCTGCATCAGCTGGGTCATAACCATCCGCGACTACTACATGATTGATAAAAGAATGAACCATGAATGCACATCAGTAGTTACATGTACGATCACATGACGGGAAGTCATATAAAAATATGTATAGATAAAGTCATAAAAAGCAGTATGACATAAAGGTTAAATACCAGATGATTGAGTTGTTGTCCAGTCCATTTCATCCCAGCGCTGACCAATAGGTACAATTTGGGGACTATCCAAATCAAACATTAGAGGAGGACCTCCCCCCGCCGAATCAGATCCAGGGTCAGGCATTAGGGCGTCATCAAATGGCACTGGAACTGGCTGAGCAGGAAACGGTGCAAAGATTGCTGGAAGTTCCTCGCAATCGCATTCCGGAAATAACAGTGCTGCGCCAAACGCGCTTATTTTTGGTGTGGAATAATCCTTGTTCAGATCAAGAGATCCAGAATTCAAATTCAAACTTGCCATCTTGTTAAATGTTGAAGGTACCCCTAATGCCTAATGCTCCAGCAGATTTGATCCAGTAGAAATATGAGCCTGTCACCAGTCTGACCTCCTGGAAGATAAGTTTCTAGAGGTGTAATTACTTACAAAAACTATGAATTCCTATACTATCCGTCCGCCGTCCGTACACACAAATTTGATAATTTAACTCAAAATATTGAATTTAAAAGTACGACACCCACTTACAATACCAAACCAACTCAGCTGTGCAAGTTGTACCTTGCCTTACATCATCATAACATAATCATTTCATTTGCATATTGGTATTTAGGCATATTGCATTGCATTGATATAATTATGCATATTATTTCGGCGACTCGGTGGTGGTGGTCCCAGGCCCCAGGAGCGAGAGCCCGCATTTTATAAGGATCCACATTCCAGCAGACAGTCTGTTTTACCTAGGTATGGTATGACTAATGATCTGAGTGAGTGAGATCCGAATCCTTCACACCAAACATATGAACAAAGTAAAAAGTGTTCAATAGCAGGACGAAGCACGTTTTCGATCAACTCCAAATGTCAAATGTAATATTATATTTTCATGTACAATCAAATAATGCTTTCCATTTTAATAATCCATCGAAAATTTAATTCATCCTAACGACTTTCTCATCAATTGGGGAGCGAAACAGTTGTTTCTTTTTGTTGGAAATAAACACCGTTTACAAGTTAATAAGAGGAACGAGGAATGGGAAAATGAGTAGAGTTAGTAGTTGAATCTCAAAGTCACAAAATGGATCCGTATTTTAAATTTCAATTTCGTTTCTGACGAGTCGGGAGCAGTCGGTCAGAGAGTC
>JAANSN010004890.1:0-13773 GCA_036850665.1 Dicranocentrus wangi | reverse complement strand
ATTTGATCGCACCTGCTTTTCCTTTCCTTACCTTTCACAGTTGCAACAAATGACACCTAAATCAACTCCCGAGTCCTCGCCTCGTTCTGGGAAATCTCCGCCAATGCCAATCTATAACCATCCTATGGGTCACCACGGTGGTGGTGGAGGACACCATCATCGTTCCGCGCCAGCAACCCCACATCACTCGGACACGTTCACGAGCCTGACTGGTGAGCTCCGTTCGGCTTTCAGCAACTCTGAGGATTACGGACCTGCGTCCCTCGGCTCAGCTAATGACCCCAACAACACTCGGTTGCGAAACGACCTTCTGCTCGCAGCCGATTCGGTCACCAATGCAATGTCCAGCTTGGTCAAGGAACTAAACTCGGGGTCGGATGAGGACAACGTTGAAGGTCACATTATGAAACCACTCGGTATATACGTACCCTTCACACCAGTTACATTAGTACTAAAATGGGAAAGGTGTGAACGTCACGAGATTTTGAGTGGTGCAAGTACTAATTGCACATTTCCTTTTCCCTTGTTGTAGAATACCAGACCATTCCGGACAACATGAAAGGCTCCCATAATCAGCAGTGGCTATGTAGCAGTAAAGGGGTCCAGCACATGAGGTACGCGGATGACCCGCAGGATGTAAAGTACTCGACGGAACCTCGAACACGGAAGCTTTCTAATGGAGGTATAGCCAATGTCGANGTACTCGACGGAACCTCGAACACGGAAGCTTTCTAATGGAGGTATAGCCAATGTCGAGTATGGTAGTCGTCCAACACAACTTAGTAGGACTACTAATGGAGATAGCTATCCACAAAAAGAGTCGGACGCTTATGCAGCGGGTTATGACAACGGTGGTGACGTAAGCAGTAGTAGTTCTTGAAGTAGCTCACCCTCACCCTAAAACCCCACAAAAATGTATTAAAAGCCTTCCATTATCCATCAACACCGACTGTGCACTCTGTATGTTAGCTTGTGAAATGACAACGCACGTTTGTCGTGGTTTGATTATTGTGTCGTCTCTGCTCTGTCGTGTCGTGTGTCCTGTAAAGTATATTATCTTTGTAATGTCACTCCACACTCCTTATATTTTGTGTCGTGTTATCAGTGCATTTCCTGATTGGTGAATGTCGTGTTCGGTGGTGGTGGTGGTGCATGGAGCACTTATACTGTTTGTCTACCTATCATCTCACCGCACACCTACCTATTTTAAGTATACCTTGCTCGCTGTCAATTATTGTAAGTATAGTGAAAGTAGTAGAAAGTAGGAAGTAGACCCTGCACGATCTGTTCACACCCCACATAATAATCAATTAGGTATATAACCCTTACCCTGTTTCTGTGTGTGCGTTTAGAAATGGATTTAAAAAAGTGAGAATAGTCGGACTTTTTGTGGAATTTTTACTAGGATCTTAGAGATCACCGTCGTGCTGCTACGGCGAGCTACGGTCGTCGTGCATCACTTGATAGTAGCGATAGCTATCACCGTAAGACAACTAATGGTGATTCAGTGCCGGGCAAACCTGAAGACGTAAATGCGGATTGGGAGGACGGACTTAAGCGATGGGGTAACCGGTAAACCACCTTCAGTCGTAGATAGATTTTAGGTTATAGCAATGTAGCTATCAGCTCATCGACAATTGACGGATATTACAGATAACTCCGCAACCACGTAATGTGAAGAAGGGCTGATAATTTTATGTCCCGTGTGGCCCTATTACAAGTTGGTGTTTAAACCTAAGTATATAGATTTTTAGAACAAGTTTGGAAATAGTTTATTTTAGAAATGTCTACGAAATACATTCTATAGCCATATTTCTCCGTTCTCGTCGGGTAAAGTTGTAGTAGTACGGTCGTATAACCTTTTATAAAATAGCGTAAGAGGTAAAAAGAAAAGTTAATTTGATAGAGAAAAGAGAAATTTATTCCTCTTGGAGCAACTTATTTTATAAAACTAGTTAAACTGTATAACCTTTATCCTTTATAATGTATACGTCGTATGTTACTCCACTTGTGTATTTGTGTGATTGACATATGCATCTTTCTTTTGAAACAAGTCGTTCTATTGGAAATTGATTTGAAAAGGCGATGACTAATTTGCAGAAAACGTTAATTTCCCAAATTAACGATTTGATATTCCATATAGACGCTAAATCGATAGTATATATAATATAACAGAGTGCAATGTAATATGTAATTTTTTTGACGAAGCTACAATGGATTTTGTTTGTTATAGCTTTTTATGTGTATATACGAACTGCTATGCTAAATATTGTTGTATGAAATAATACGTTAATTAACGTTCCTTAAAGTAGACTAATTCAGTCAGACTTCGCATTGCTATTTACTAGAAATGCTGTAAAAGCCAGCGATACAATGCTAGAATAAATGGCACAAGAGAATTCCTAATTTTTTTTAGCACAAAGATTATAAAATAGCTTTATGATTTGTACGAACACGAACTACTGTTCATTCCAATCGGCAGCTTTATGCATTTGTATTTATGACTTTTGGAGAGGTGTATTTGAAACTCGGACATGACATATATAGGTGCTCAGTGCTCAGGAGTTGAGTCATTGTGAAATGAATGACAATGATAATCATGATGATGACATTATTAACGATTCAGACCAAAAACATTAATTCCTGAAACGTCTACTTATTCTGTGTTAATAATACTCTTTTTGCTCTTCAATCTATGTTCTTACTTAATTTGAAGGCGCAATTTTCTTGTGGCTCTCTATCCAGCATTCCGCAGCATCGTTAAACGAGAGAGTGAGAGTTGACATTCAGAAAGAAAGGGATTTTAAAAATTGAGCAACAGAGTCAAGAAAAGACTGTAATACTTCGTGAATGATTCTTATATGAACAATGTATACACTGTTATTTTATGGTTGTTACTATTAATCTACAATTAATATATATACCTAGGTGTACCTATTAATATACCTTACGATGATGAATGTAATTAAGGGATATATATATAAAATATGATATTATTGATATAATTGATGTGTATAACGGTTCCTTTGAATTTACTGATATAAACGCTGATTTGTTCCCAACTGAAACGAATGGAATTGGAATCACACGGACGGCTAATAAGAACTTTTTGAAAGAAAACAAATTCTCTCTCTATATATATATTATCCATTCCCCTAATGAGAAGTACAATCTGTAGCAAAACTTTTAAATGAAACTCTAAAAAATCTCAATTTATATTAAATAAACATGGATTTTACTGACAAATCCCGAGTACTCTTATTACGGTTGCCCTACTACTACTTCTTCAAAATTACTTCGACTACTCAACTTTTGTCCTTTTCGAAGAAGAAAAACTCTATTTGGAATTTTGGAAAGTGTATATATATGAATTGTTGACTGTTTTCTGGGAACAGAGACTTAACTGGATAATAAAATAAAATGACTATACTGCCTGTAAACACCAAAAAACACACAACCCTCGGTTCTATGTTATATTTATTAAAATTATTAACTTCAAGGATTCGAACGCTTTTTTGGCTTTGTTGATTCCGCAAAACGTTTTGCAGACACTTTATTTTTCCATCATTCATATAATAATTTATAACATCATCACCTGAATGATCTGAATTTGGTACATATACATCTTATCACTATTAATAAACTTATCATATCTCTACAATAAACTAGGCATTTCTTATTATTAATATACATGGTTGGTTTACAAGGAAAGTGTAAGCTCTACAGACAAAAAAAACTCCGAAATAAACTATTTTTTTGGGGGATAAGCAACGAGACTGATTTTTTGATTGTCGATTGATAACTGCTATATACTACTGTCATAAACACTTCATGCAACAAATACAAATAATAGTTGAAGTTGTGATGCATTCACTTTCACATGGCTTTCACCCATTCTCTCTAGACATTCTTAAATATCCGGTTAGTAATCATTCGAGTTTGAGTATATATCGCAAGAAAACGTTGCCATCCATTTCAGCAACATACGTGCATGATGATGCGTTGAATTAATTGAACTCCGTTGAAGACGACAGAATTGAAGGGATTACGAAGGGAGCCAGAGATGCCTGGAATGTAAAGATTCACACTAGATAATTGTGCTTTCACCACCGCATGCTTGTAGCCACATAACTACGTCACGCCATGAAATTAAAATACGATGTACGTTCTCGGCGTAGGTGGTTTCTGACCAGCTTTCAAAGTGTGAAAGTCGCGTAATAGCTGAAATAATATGTTCTAGTAGGCATTTCAAGTACATTTTAGTAAGTATACTGGGGTTATTTCCGCTGTGCTTGGTGCTATGCTATTACCTATACATCTTTATGTATCTTGTATTATTATTAGTCCTTAATTAAAAGTTGGTAGGTACAGTGCAATCGTTTCAGTCGTTGACGCATTGATCCACACAGCTACGCATTGCCTCCAGAAGACGGAGCAAGCTTAAGGTACAAATCAGCTTTGACGTGCTATTTTTATATTTTAGGTGGTATTATATGTACATAAAATGGAATCTGACGGAATTGTGGATCTTTCCTTTTTGGAACATATATAAGGATTGAAAGTGAAAAGCATGCAATTTGACGCAGTAAAGTCTCATTTTTGTGACTTTGAGCATCATTTACATGTGTTTTCCACTTGAATAATATTACATATTATACGAATAATGCTCACAAATGAACACACGGATTTTTAAAGAAAATCCCATTTAAGTAGACACATTTGCCAAGATTTACAAAAAAAAAACTTCTTCAAACTGTTATACTGGCTCGTTTTAGCGTGAAGTTATATAAGTCAATATATGTTACAGTTGGAATCAGGTGTGAATTAAATTAAAAATAAACTAATACGTCTCTGCTAATTAATGATCTGAATTTTATACATAAAACTTATATTGAGTGTTGATTTTGAAATCGGTTTGTATATATTATCATTCTTCACTTCACTCATTCATACACATTAATAAGTTGAATAGCTCTAAAATTCTTAATGTGTAACGCTATCTTAATTAATACGTTCTTAAAATATGAGGGGAAAGAATCTAACATTTTTGGCACTGGAAAGTGAAGATGCAATTTAATAATCTGTGGTTTGTATAGTATAATGATACTTTTATATCCAACTATTTTATATCTGCCTAATTATTTGGAGTTAGAGCTATAATACAACATTTACAATTTTCAAACATTTTCTTTGATTATGATATTAAAAATACGAGCAACTAGGATTTAACACTTCTACCGGGATACAATTAATTAAACCATGCTTCTTCAATGCAGGTAAATACCTTCGATTCAAGTTTCTGCAATACAATGTGGATTATTCTCTGCCAAAGTAATTGTTGTTCATTGTTGGTGAGTTGAGTGTTGAGTTGAGTAATGTAATGATAGGGAGCATCAGGCTATGATAGGGCTACCAAGAAAAGTACGCGTTTTCGTTAGTAAGTAACGCTTCTGTTAAAAGTAACTCGTTAGTTGGGGGAAATTATTACGGGACAGCTTGTATCAAGAAATTAAAATGTTTCACAATTATAATGTTCTCGCAATGCCACATAGAACTTATGCTATTATATTACAGTACATTTCTTTCTACTACCATGAATATTATATCGACTATTATATAATTATGTATGTGATTTGGCAAAGAATGATGTGAAATACTTGGCGGCGGAGTAGGGAAGGGAATAGATAGATCTCTAGCGTCAAAATAGGAATGCCTCTATTATGATACTCTGCTTAACAATGACAATACTTTTTTTTGCTAGCCTAAAGTTGACACTTTTGCTTCCGATCCGACGAGTACAGCACACATTCTGTCCTCCAACTTTTCTCTTTTTTTAAGCGCATGTAAGGAGTAGTTGTAAAAATACATAAATCTAGGTAAATATTTATACAGAATATCTAGAGCTAGATATTAAAGAGGTACACATTTAACTGGAAATGTAGCCATTTTGTATAGTAGTTTGATTAGAGGTTACATTTTATTTTTTGGAATATATATTTTGTAGTTTCAATAAAGGGCGTTCACTATATATGTATTTCTTTTGTCGGCGAAGGCCTTGCCCTATCATCATGTACGACGTTTAGTTTTTAGACAATGACACAGCACCGCTTGCCCCCATCCCCATATTCTCCAACAGGTTGAACCGGATCACCAACAAATTTTCTCAGTTTCAAAGTAGGACTAGCAGGTGGTTGATACTTTGTCATCGAATCATTCATCCCCCCTGTTAAATTATTCAGGTAACAGTATTGGTTATTATTACTGAAAGAACTCGGGTTAGCACTAAAATTATTATTATTATTGAGATAATTATTAGATTGATTGAAATAATAGGAATAGTTGCCAAAGGGGAATAAAGAGGATGGCAGAACAGCCCCGCCACCACCGGTGAAATTACTAGCAGTAGTAACCAGTTGGAGGGGCCCTTGTTCTCGGTCTCCCAGAACAGGAACAGGATTCGCAAGCTCATTGCTACTCCCTCTCACCGGTGAAAGCATTGAAGCAGCAGCGGCACAAGTGAAAGCCGAGCTATCGAACTGAGACTGGGACCAGCAATACTGCCATGTGGAGGCAGAGACAGACTCGTCCGAATCATTTGCATAAGCAGTGCTGCTGCTGCTGGGGTTAAGAGCAACATCCCCAAGCACACGGGGCGACAGGGCGGAAGTGATTCGAGATGGGATCAAAGCGGAAGGAGAAGGGTTAGAGGAAGGGGCGCAAGCACAATAAGTGGAAGCAAAAGACGAAGTTGCCAAATGGGGACCGCCACCACCATCACCACCAGCAGTAGTAGTCCCAGGAGAGCTGAAACTTTGAAAAGAGGCTGCCGAAGAAGAAGAAGTGGTGGCAAGTGGAAGAGAATGATGTGGAATGAAGTTAGTGAGTATACCATTAGTCAAAGGATTAGAACTGGTTCGGATGAGTGAGCGCTGCTTCTTCAAGTCGGACAGGGTTCCGGGCGGCGTGAAAATCGTGCTTCCGGGGGAAATGGGAATGTGAGAGGAGGGCCCGTGACCGCTGCCACCTCCGTTTGTCAGCGTGGATACGGGACTGTTCGTGTTGATTGTGACGGAGACGTGAATGTCGATGGTGCTATTTCCGGCGCTGCTGCTCAGCCCCACCAGATTATCTCGACTGCCACTTAACGACACTCCGCTGCTTCCACCTCCTCCTTCCGTTTTGAATTGGAGTGGCAAACATCCACATTTTCCACATGCAGGTTAATAATGGCACGCAATGTCGAGACGGGAATGTCATCATCATCATTCGACACAAGCGGGACACGCGATTATTGGTCAGGTTTAGGGACGCCACATAACATTCAAGTTGCATCGTAGTAGCAAAATGCAATTCGGTTGTGGACAAAAAGCAGCGAAACGAAAACATTTGAGAATGGCAAAAACAAAAAAATTAGCATTTTCAAAAAAAAATTATCAAAATAATTGGTGTCCACATTGCGTTTAAATTGACTTATTAGTTTTTTAAAGATAATTTATGTTCATCATGTTGGATAATAACTCACCTAAGGAAACTTTATTGTCCACAGGAGGATTAATTTCCGGCTTTGGCAACAAATTCCCGTTATCATCCGGCAGCACCGGAGAGGACAACACAGTCACCGGAGAATTTGAACTACTACTGCTCCCTCCACTGTCATTCAGATTTTTATGAATGTTGTTCTGATTCTTGCGGAGCGAGCCATTATTATCGATAAACAGATTGTTCATTTTTATCGCGTTCCCTCCCGAGTTGGAGTTGGCATGATTTTTGTTGTTCAGCTGCTGATTGTTGTGGTTCGCAGCCCCACTCCCGACAGCGATCTTCCTCAGCTTGTTCATTTCCTCTGACTGTACCTTCACGTTCCCAATGGAATCCCGGCCCAGCAAAGCGGGGAATCTCCTCTCCTCGGGATCCTCCTCGGAGCTGGTGTTCCCATTCTGGTTTTTGTGACTGTCCAGGGAGTGGTGTCCACCGTTGGTTGTCCCGTTCCCGGTTACCGCGACTGTTGTGGTCGTGTTGCCTCCTCCACCTGCGTTCACGTCGCTTGTGGGCGAAGGGCTGTTCTCCTAGTAGCGTTAAAAGTCATTCAAAAATGGTAGTTACGTATCTGCTATTATTATTGCTTTTGTAAACACCAGGTCTCGTTAAGTTTCATCTAAAAAAGGGAGTTCTACACGACTATTTTTAGAGAATGCCGTTCCGTCCGAGGAGTATCGCCTCTTTAAAGCTCTTCGTTTCTAATCTTCTTGGACATTCTACACGGATTTTATACAACTTTTGAATTTTTTACAAGGATGATCCCATTTCATGAATAGTGGAGAGGAGAGGGCTTCTTGTCCACTACTGCTACACACACACACACACTACTTTTTCTCCTTCACCAATTTATTTTCCTTTTCAAGGATTTCCCTACTCTCAAGTGCCTCTGGAGAGGGTAAAAGCAGAGACGGACACAAAAGGACGGAAAGACTTGCCCATATTTCACTTCCCTTTCCCTTCTCTCACTCAACTCAACTAGGTAGCAAAACTAACCCTTTTTTCTACGCTAATAATATGACTGTTGTGTGTGTCCAAAGAAAGGGGTATTTATTTTTTTACTGGAATAATGGAAACATATGTATACATACACAATAAGAAGAAGTTTTTTGTCCATTTTTGGCTACAGAGAAATGAAAATGGTGTGTGTATGCTAGGTAGTAGGTACCTTGTTAAGTTCTTCCCGAGCTCTGAGCATTTGTGCTTCATCAGCAGCATCTCGTTTCGACGTGAGCCCTTTATCTCGCTGGGAAGTACGACGTATGCTTTGAGTTCGCGAGTTGGTTGAGTGCGTTCTGGAGGGTCGCTTCCGTCCTTCGTTTTGTCGTTTGGTTTGTTGCTCAGTTCGTAATTGGATGATCCTCTCCTTGATCTCTGGATCTTCACATATGGCTGCAAAAATTGAGAGTAATGATGATCAGCTTAGCTCACAGTGGTCAATCTTTTATCACATACATGCATATATCTACATTATGCCACTTTTCTAACCTCATCAACGAGCACGACAGCAGTATTTATGCGTGAATATATGCAGCAATTGATGTATGTATATAGCCCCACAGGATATCAAGTTTAAAATACTTTTTTCCTACTCCAGCTTGTTGACAAATCGAGAAAATCGATCTCTGAAACGTCATTTTCTTCTTCGTTTAGTCTAATTGTATGAGGCCTTGCGTAGCGCTAAATATACATACAGGAACATAAAGCGACCTTGGGAAATTGATGAATTGCACATATTCAGTCTTGCTTGACATGATCACAGAAAAGCTTCGGGGAAAGCGATACTGACTGGACACACGTATTCTGACATGACATTACCTTTTCTGGATGTCAAACAGCCTTTGAATTTATGTCAGTAGTATAAGACAGTCCGATATCTGTCTTTTATTGTTTCTCGGAAATACATATTGGCTCATAGGTATTCTGTGTACATATTGGCAATGACGTTGGCATTGGCATGTCACAAGCACTGAAATGGGGTTGCAAGTGAAGATTCCCCGATGATTATTGCCATTAACTGACTAACCTGTTTAATTTTTCAGGGTAGTAACCTTCCCATTTATGGCATTTTGGCCTGGAATGATGAAATATTGTTTCAGCTCTAATTGGTCACGAAACCGTCGTATGT
Source organism: Dicranocentrus wangi (assembly GCA_036850665.1). NCBI lineage: Eukaryota > Metazoa > Arthropoda > Collembola > Entomobryomorpha > Entomobryidae > Dicranocentrus > Dicranocentrus wangi. The sequence goes on along the minus strand of JAANSN010004890.1, from coordinate 4,109 downwards.
GCTTGTCGACGTTGTGCAATTACCCATCATAACTTTCTTAAACAAGGAGAAATAAACGACAAGTGGTTCTGAATAAGTTGTTGTTAAACTATCTACCTCACACACAATTGCTCCCACAACAGCCAGTATGAGAAAACGTGTTCAAATATTTCATATTTGCAGGCTGTCAATCAGCGTGAATTGACTGTATTACACGTTTTGTGATATCGCATCGATGGGATTTTTTATCTCTATATTTGCTTTCTTCGAGACACGGTGCGCATTTAAAAAGTTGGGAATAATGACAATGAATGAACGCCCCCACGTTGATACAGACCTTCGCTGGTCGTTAAATAATATATAAAATAGTCTCGGGGAAGGTGTTTCGTTTCCATTCTCCGCGTTAGCCTCACTTGTGGTCCAAATCGTGCTGGAGTTAACATGCCATTTCGTTTTCCGTCGTCCCTGGTTGGCGTTGGCGCCTGGGCCTGCTTGCCTCATCTGTTTCTACTAAAGGTTTGTTCCCTGTGGAGAAATGCATTTATCTTGAGCGAGAAGGAATTTATCGGAGAGTGATTGATTGCTCCTAACCCTGACAATATACACACGCTTCACATGCATCTATCCATCCATCCCTTCTCCCAACACCATACCATGCCGCTCCGCACTATTTTTACCGCTGACGAAAATAATGTTGTTTTTTTGCACATTCAGAATACAATGGGCAGAGGGATGTATTTTTTTCTCCCGATTTGTTATGTTCTCTTATGTGGAGTTATATATACGCATACATATATTTAATCATTTTTTTCGTATTTTTCTTCGCACACGTCTGTGTACTTACCGTATGGAGTTTCATTGTTCTTCGTTCTCGCATCCAAGTCTGCCCCGTTCTGTACCAGTAATTCCAACACGTCCAGCTGTTCAAGCGTGAAAAGGAAAAAAAAGAAAGTCATAAAAATCGTCGGAGGCATGTCAAGTCGGGTAAAGAGTACTGACAAAAATGTATCCACAATACAAAATGTGTGTGCAATGTAAAATGGTTTCAGGGAAAGAATGTGTGTCCCCGTTGAGCTGCAAAACTTGCTGTAGCATGCATGCATGGCATTGCGGACGCGAGGTAGTAAAACTTTGGGAAATAAGGCACGGTTCACGGATTAAACTTTCTCTTCCTTCAGCATCGAGAGAGAGGAACGAACGACAGTGATACAATATATTTATCTCTAATGCAGAGCATGTGAAGTGAAAGTCGGCGGTTTATGCTAGGCTAAACTGTTCCACTCAACAATAAAATGGTAAGATGATCGAAAGTGACATGCTGTTTTGTTCGGTACGGGGCTTAAGCGTAGATCTCTCCAGAGAAAATTCAATTCATCAAGACGTAGCCCATTTCCGGGTTTCAAAAAAATCATACAATTCGCGTAGGCTTTTGATTGTGCTCACACTGCCAGTTTCCCGGATTTTCGGATTTGCCTTGTCAATTTGATAGTTTAGCTTGTGCGTGATGCATTGCAGGAAGTAGTTGAAGTCAACAGGAAAATATAATATTTTCCATCTCTCTCTCTCTCTCTCTCTCTCTCTCTCTCTCTCGAGATGGAAATTGGAATGTTTATTTTGACCTTCCACATTTTCCAATGGGAAATTCGCATTCCGTGACCCGCCTGGAACGAAACTTATTGGTGTAATAACTCTCTTTTTAAATGTGGGCTACCCACCACAAGCAAGCACGACAAAACTACGCAGATAGAACAATATTCACCGGAGAAAGAAAGAAAAAAAGGGATGTCATGTGGATATATTTTGCGGCTTTCTTTTCTGGCATATTGATTTGAGTGAGGACAGCCGAAAAATGACAAAAAGTTATGTAGAGAGACGTGTTCAAAAACGGGGAAAATTAAGTGAGTAAAAAATTGACAAGGTGGGGGAATTATCCTTGACTTTTCATGTGGGAAATTCCACCTGGCAGCAGGCAGACACACACTCTCTCCTTCCTTCCCTTTCAGCTAACCCATACCACAACAATAAAAACTTGCTTTTGTGTGCCTCTACAAGATATATGTCATTTTGCATGAACAACTTTTAATGCATAATAAGGCACGCTGCGCCTAATAGGGAATAAAAGAGGTAGAATATGATTAGTTTGTTTTTGTTGATATGTGTGTGTAACTCACATGGCCCCAGCAGGCAGCTGCATGAATGGGTTGCCAAAAGTCCTTGTCTTGAACGTCTGTGGCTGCATGATTATCCAAAAGGAACTCTGCAACTCGGTAGTATCCATTTGCGGATGCGATATGGAGCTGAAAAGCGAAAAACCATTCATTTTTTTTTCTTAAAAAAAGTAATACAAAAGCAAGCAATAACTTTTTCTTTCTCGAAGAAAAAGAAACAAAACTATGGACACTATGGTGTATACAGGAAAACGTTTCCTTTTTCCTTAGCCTTTCCTGTTACACCACTCAAGGACGGATTAAGGCAGCTTTATATACGCTTTTTGCTCTAATAGTTCATAGTAATCATAGTTGACTGCCAACTGCCATTCCCAAAATGGAAATATGTTACTTGGTTGATGATGGTTGGATGCGTAAGCGGAAACTAATGAGTTCCGAGGCATTATGTTATTTATGTGCTACATTTCTAATGAAAAATCACAAGATATAAACAAACAAGAAATGGGTGGAAGAGGCGGAGGAGGAGGGCGAATTAGATGGATGCTCCTAATAATACACGCCGGTATTCCCTCCGTCGAAATTCGAGAAATAGACATCGGAGTCGCAGTTGCGTTGGAGTGTGTTATTTCATTTCATGAGTGAACAAGCGATCGCGTTCCAAAACGATTTTGGCATGAAAGTAGTTAAGAAATGGTAGTCGAGTGGAGTGCATCATGAATGAGAAATGGAAATGGTTTGTGGGTACCTAAACCGAGAGCTACATTTAATATTTTTTCTTCTTCAATTACTGCTCTTACTTCCTTTCGCCTTTTTTTGCATAGGTGGAACTGGGAAGCAAGGATAATTGTAAAGTGATGTACATGTACAGTGTACAGCAGCAGTTCATTTGGTTAATGCTTCAATGTTGCCATTCCTCAAATCTACTCCTTCCCGTTTAATTTGATGAGAAAAAGACACTCGAGCATCTTTCCTAGGGAAAAGGAAACTCTCTATATTATATTATTACCTACTTTCATTTGGGACTCGGAGTCGAGAAAGTGGGCCAGACGTAATGCATCTGTAGCTAAATGCTCAATAAGATATGTCTTCTACCTCTGGATGCTTCATGGAAGAAAACAAAAGTGCTGTGGGCTTGCTTCTCTCTGTTGCTTCCTCCCTTTTTTGAGAATTCAGAATTACCAACCCATTCATATTTACACTTTCCTGGAGGAATAAAGTCTTGGGGCTTTTGTCATATTTTACATAATTATTATTAAGTAGACATAACTTTTGACAATTATAGCCCCTCTGAGATTTTCTTCGTTTATGGAAATAACCCTTCTTGAGAAATTGGACAGAGGGAGAGGGAGCATTTTTTCCGCCAAGTTTGTTGACGCCTTCCATTCTCTGCGTATGTCCTAAATGCAAAAAGCGACTTTACTTGCGTGGAATGGCCACTTGAGGAATCTGAAGACGTCATACAAATCCTTTCCAGTTTTTTTTACTTAAATGTTTTACGGCCATCCTCATTCTCACATGAGGTACTGCGTAAGTGTATGGAATTAGGTCAAGTTTTTTATGCGTGATATTTTTCCGCTTGAATTACTCGGTTAGATTAATTTTTTAATGCTCTTTGTGCGTCCTACCGGAGTAGCGCCATCCACATCGCGACACTCGAGATCACCACTCTTCGCGTGAATCCTTTGCATTTCCTGGAGCATCCTTGTCTCTGGTAAAGCTCGGATCTCCTCAATCAGCTCCTGAGTGACACCTCGTTGCGCCATTTCAGACTCAATGTAGTCAAGAGTGGCCTCTGAAATTTTTCCAACAAAAAAATGAGATCATTTAATGTGGTATAATATATATCACTCAACTGGTCGTGGTGCCATTCTCCTCCTCCAGAAAATCACCAAAGAAGGTAAACAACCGCAGCGACACAGGCTCTCGCATGTCGTCTCCTTGTCTCATAAATAAAATGGTGGG